>VUQK01025110.1:5577-17543 GCA_015106715.1 Bujurquina vittata
CTGCAAATCCCAGACTGTGACCAGTGAGCGGTTTCCAACCCCATTATTGAAGGTGTGATAGTGTGTGTGTGTGAGTGTGTATGTGTGGTTATCCTTCCTTCCTGCAGTCACTGCTCTCACTGAGTGACCTGATGGTTTGAATGTTTCCATGGTAACAGCGGGTTCAGTTTAGGATTGTGGGTAGCGTAGTTCTTTCTTGACACTGTGAGTAAAACACGTTTTTGTTAACATGAGGCTGATTTCAGCAGCGCACACCATCGATGCTGCAGCTCATGCTGAGTCTGCTGTGGATGGTTACAACATTACGGCTCACAGCCAAAAGAGAACATGATGGGATTTTACATCCAGAGCCTGACTGCGGACTTATTCCACACGCACTTCCTGTCACAAAGTTTATAGTGGAAGTGAAAGCAGGGCTTTATATTATTACTTGGTGTGAATCTTTAAACATACAGACTGATAAAAATATGCTTTGACTTTTTAATGTTTGCACAATTTAATGGATATTTTGTAAATTTTTTACTTTGCAGCTAATTCAAGTGTTTTATTATTCACTCTGAGTCACAACCAGGAAAAAAAATGTGATTCATGCATTTTGCAACTATTAAAATAAAAGATTAAATTGCATCTTAATTTTAGTGCCTTGTTGTGACTGTTGCTGTGACGTGGTGCTATATAAATAAAGCTGAATTGAATGAATCCCAGATTCGACTCAAACATGCTTCTGCTACACACGTCAGTCTGATCAGGCAGCAGTTTTGTTTCTGTCTGTTTTGTTTTTTTAATTTGCTGGGGTCGCCAGGAGGGTGCGCTGCAATGACATCACAAACACTGATTGGCTGAGGCAGTCGTTTGGGGGAGGGGGGTTCCACACGTGTCGGTCTGCCTGTCTCTAATGAGAGACACTCGTCCAGTCAAAATCAGAGTTTTCAGACTGAAACTAAAACTTTTGGCTCCTAAAGCAGCGACTTTGAGGACGTGACGCTTTTAAAAATGAAAACATATATTAGTCGCCTCAGGCTGAGTAAAAAAAGCTCCAAAAAACACAGATAATGTTATCAAAGCTCCTAAAGGTCTTCATGTACTTAATGCCCCTTTAAATATCCTTCAAATCACTGCATGAATCTAATTACAACCTTCAGCTTCTGATTTTAGAGACTCCGCCTGGCATTAAGGGAGAGTGCTGAGAAATAACCTGTGTGACGTAATGCCCAGTCTTACCCTGGTACCCACATGGCGACTGATACCAGCATCAGTAAGGGTGCATCTTTCATACAAACACGCACTGAAGAACAGGAAGTGGAGGTGTCGATGGCAGCCAGCAGGTGGTACTGATGAGAAATCATGTTGTAGATTCACCTTCCCAACGTCACAGCTATACAAAATGATTTCCCCTTTAGTGTTCCTCTATGAGGAGCTGGTTCTGAGGGCACACAGGAAGAAAAGGAGGGTCAAAGAAGCGAAGCCTCATCAGCTCGAGTGTCTTCTACACTCACCGATCAGGTTCAGGCACAAAACACAGCTCAGCTAAGGTGTTAAAAATTACTTGATTTGGGTTAACACACACATACACACACACACACACACACGCCTTCAACAGAACCCCTGCTTTTCTCATGGATGCCGTGACTCAAACCAACCTTTCCTGTTCCTGAGTGCTAACACGTTTTATTCCCACCTTACTGTCGGTGGTGTTCTGCATGATGTCGTTGTCAGGGTCTCCGCCCTCTGAGCCGCTCTTCTGGTCGTCATCCTTCCCATCTTTCCCCACGTCATCCTCTCCAGACGAGATCCTCGACAGTTTCGAGGATTTCTGAGGTGCAGAAACAAACATCAGCGGGAGTTTATCCCGTTTCCATCGAGAGACAAACTACATCATTCTGAGGGACATCCAGATCATAATGCAGTTCATCTAGACGACCAAACATCAGCAAGGTTCAAAACTAAATGACACTCCCAGAGTGCTGAAGGAGCCTTAAAAAGAAAAAGATCCAAACAGATGAAGCTGAAATATTCTCTTTTTAGTTCTCTCTCATGTCACAATGAATCTCATTGGCCTGCTCAGCACCGTTGATTCCTCCTGTGCATTTCCAGCTACTTCTTCACTGCAGAAAATTTTAATCATAGCATCAACATAAGGACTCTCTGCTGACCTCTCAGTAAAACGTGTGTGATGTCACATCCATGATTGATTGATTTCCCTTGGTCAGGTGACCCTGAACCAGTCATGCTGCTGTAGGCTCAGGCTGCTGGGGGACTTCTATCTGCTGTAGTTTGTGTTCTGTCCTATTGGATGTTCACAGCATCTCTATCCTCCTCTCTTCTCTTTCCCCCCAGAGGGTCTCCCCATTAAAGATGTTCACATTTAGACCAAAAAGCAGACCTTTTTTTTATAAGTTATAAAAAGGCAGAAACTTGCACTAAGCTGCCAGGAAAAAATAAATCCAACTAAGGTGGGGGCAGAGGGGGGAACAATCGGGGCAGACCATCACAACAGGGGTGAACAGAGACAAAAAGGAAGCAATATTTTCATGCACGAGCTATGAAGTACTTTCAAAATGAAACAGGAAACAAAACAGAAACAACGCAAAGAAAAATGAGCACATTTACAGCCCCTCCTTAAGCCTGTTGGAGGTCCCTTCCTGTTAAAACGGAGTTCTTCCTTCCCACAGTCACCCAGCCCTGCTCACACAGTATCATCTCCAATACCGGTCTCTGATTCTTCACTTTAAAAATCTCCTTCAAACAGCCGGTGAACGCTGTCATATAAATAAAGCTAAATTAAAATACTGAAGTGACACCACAGCCATTAAAACATGATTTCATCTTTAATGTCAAGTGATTCATGCTTCTTTGTCCCCACTAGGGATGTTCCTGGTGACTAATTTCTTAGTCGACTAGACAAGGAAAGAAATTTTGATTACCGACTAGTCTAACACTGAGAAACACTCAGATATCAAGTTAAATTTCAGGCCTGTTTAATGGACAAAAGTCAAAAACTGCCTAAACTAAGCGTTTGAAACCCTTAATCACGTTCTTCTATAATGAATTGCACTTTAAATGCTGTGTGGCATCGTGCGTTACGAATACTGCATGCTATACTCCAAACAATGAAGTTTGTCCCTCTTTTTTTTTTTTGCTTCTTTGTGCAAATTTAGGGGAAGTAGCTGGAAATGTACGGAAGGAAATTCAGGCATTTCTTTGGAGGTGTCCTTCAGGTTATGTTGTAAAACTAAAAAAAGACTAACAGTATTAGACCTAATAAATCTACCAGGCCAAGATTAACTGTTATGGCATTTTTCTATAACGATGTCAGCGCTGCAGCTCCATCTGGTGGCAGATAGCTGTGTAACATTTAGGACTAACATTTACCAGCAAAAACCTTAATAATTAGGCTAACCGACTACTATGTCTGGTACCACTAGTGACAATAGCAACAATTAGTCGACTAGTCGCACACATCCTAGTCTCCACAGTCTGAGTATTACCCAGACCCCCCACACACACACACACACACACACCAGCATCTGCTCCAGGGAGTGCTGTCACATTCCTTTGGATACACCACATGTGCTGTGTGTAATGGAGACCAGTTGCTAGGCAACTGTGGTTGCTAAGTGAGGAGCAGGATCCGGGTGACTTTTTCAACCTGCCTCCATTTACAGCAGCTCAAACATGAATACAGTAACACAGGGAGAGGGAGAGCTCTCCTCCAGAATAAAGATCAAACAAAAGAAGAAGGACGTAACAAACACGGGGAAGGTCATCAGGACGAGACGCTGCTGCGAGGACAGCAAACGTCTCAGTGAATGAAGTGAAAGTGATGAAGGGTTAGCCTCAATTTAAGGAATTAAAAAAATATTTAACCATAAGGTCTAAACAATATCTGCGATGCTGACCGCGGGCTTTACATCAACACCAAGAATCAGCAAATTAAACATTCATGTCATCCTGGTTCACAATCTGTTGGGTCTCGAGTGAGTGTCTTGAGTCAACACACACTCATCACCGTGTGTACGTTCATGGTGATGAAGGAGGATGTGATCAAGCCCGCGGATGTTTTTTAAAAGCAGGTTTTAGAATCAGTGAAATAACCTAATCAAAGCTTTACTGTTGGGTTTGTTGACAGTAAAAAATGAGAGAAAAGGCTTCAGACTGTTAATTCTCACTGGGATGGTTAATCACACTGTGGATTTTTAGAGGCTGTCAGCATCAGCCAAGTGGAAACCTCCAGTGCTGAGGAGGCACCAAAACCTGCAGTACCTCTGCAGTCCAGCAGAGGCAGCAGTGAGTCAGTCCCCATAGACCCCATGTTAAAATCTTCCAGTAGGAAGGTTGGACTGTTGGAGTCCTTTTAACTGCAGACAAATAACATGGCTGCTGGCAGTGATATGTCTGCATGCCACATATTAAAACCCAACATAAACATTCCAGAAAAACTTCAGCTGTCAAAATCCCAAAATCTGTAAAAACCCGAGGACAGATGAGTGAAGCGCAGCTGATAACGTTTCCTCTTTAAGCCAAATCTCACGCAGGGAACATAACGAGCTCTGATCAAAGGTCCCTTCTGCAGTCTGAGTCTCGTACCTTGGAGCTTCCCGTTTTTTTCCGTTTGGACCCGGTCTTGTCTCCTTTCAGTTTCTCCTTGTCATCTTCCTCCTCGACAGAGTCGCCCTCCTCGCCCTCGCTGCTGCCGTCAGCGGCATTCCCGCCCTCCTCGATCTCCGATGAGCTCTGTTGCTGGATGGCCTGCAGACAAACAACGCTCCGTGTTTGATTTGAAAAGCTGAAAGGGGGAAGTTTGATTATGAGACACTTCAAGCAGCTTTTCGTTGAAGCCCTGGGTGTCTTTATGGCCCAGAGCCGTTCTCTCTGATCTCAGACATGACAAACTGCCCACTGACCTGATAGCCCGTGAACTTCACTCCAGGGTTGTTCTCAATCTCCCACAGGCCTTCATTGAAACCTTTCCTCTTGTTGGATTTGCCAAATTTGTCTTTGTACTCGTTGTAGGGAAGAAGATCCTTTGGACCTAAGAATGCCCTGAAAAACAAGAGGACACATTTGCTTCTGTTGTCATTATTAAAACAGTCAGAAATAGCCCAGCAAATGCACGGCTCTGTGGCAATAACCTGGATGAGTCCATCGCTGCTTGCTGATTCTTTCTATGTAACTGTTCTTTGGCTGTTTTATTTTGCTAATTTTGTGAAACTGGCTCCTGAAAATTCAGCTCCATAAAATTGTCGAGCGTAATTGCTGAATATGACCCCACAGTCTCGTTGTGGTCTCAAACAAGGATCTAACACATGTACGACTACAAAAAGCTCAGCTTACTCAACAGACGTCTCTACCGTTCCCTGTCAGTTCTGACATTAGATTAGAAATCAGGCCTGTAATGATCGCATAATTTAACCTCCAAGTATCAAAAACTCTTAAAATTATTTTATCATGTTGATTTCAATCTGCCTAAAAAAGCCCCGATTGCTGATATGCTACTGCGCTCCATATAATTACGTTCTTGCGTTATTTCTTATTTTATGCGGCAGTAAATAAAACCCACTTAAAAAACTGGTAAGCTGGTGTATTTTTATTAAAGCTCTGCTGATTTTTAATTTGGAGAGTCAGGAAAAACCCTGTATGAGCTGCAACATTAAAGTGATATTAACCGCCTTGATATCAGAACATTTGATCCATTAATATCGCGGCTATGACTCCACAGAATGAGAACCTTATGTAGTTATGACTTCAAATTATGTAAAACATTCATTCAACACGTTTAAACTCTTGTGCAGCCAGTTTTTAATGAACCACTCATCAGAGCTCAGGGCCACACGTGACTTTCATTTCTGATCAAATATTTGGATTTCCTGGCCCTGCGTACCTGAGCAGCACACCTGCTGCTCGCCTCGCAAACACAAGTGGAAGAATGAAAAGGTGCATACGTTTCGTGGGTCCCGAAGAAGAAGATGGGATACTTGTTGGCAGGTGGTTTGACAGCTCCTTCAGGAAGCTCATCAATCTGAATCAGAGAGAGACAAAGTGAATATTTATCAGACCAACATCTACCACGGTTCCTGAAACCAGAGAGGCTCCTCAGAGGTTACGAGCCGTCACGCACGCACAATAAACGCCCAGAAGAAGAAACCCTCGGGTTATCCTGTTGGAGGATGTGAAGAATTAAGTGTTTGCAAACCCTGTTTATGAAGCATGATAGCAGATACAGAAGCAACATCACAGTTTTTATCTTTGACAAAACGTTTAACAAAACATTTATGAGTCACAAGGAACAACTTCCTCTTTAGAGGAAACGCAACAGGTACAAAATGTAGAAATAAACCAGGATTTGAACTATTAAAACAAACAGAACTAAAACAAGAACATTGAGTTAGAAAACAGACTGGGTAACAAATGCAGAAGCAAGGGGATATAACTCATTGCTTCCATAACTAATTAATTTTTTAAGATTAGATGGACTTTATTCATCCCAGCAGTTAAACACAACAAGCACAGCTACTTTCAATAACCAGCGATCAGACAGCCACGATTGACTGCTGCCCAATCAGTACCACAGCCTGTCCCTACAGCGCCCCCTGTGGGCCAACACTGCTTCTTCAGGCTGCCACTGACCACAGGCTAAGGTCCAGCCACCAGGTGCCCTCCCTCAGGTCCCCTCCAAAAGAGGACCTGTCCCAGGTAGGGTAGTCATGTCCCCTGATGGGGTAATGTGAAACACTTATCTGGGGCCTCACCCAGGACCTGTTTGCCTTGGTAGACCCTACCAGAGGCAAATGCCCCTGACAAAGCAGCTCTCACTGAGGCACACAAACCCCTCCGCCACGATAAGGTGGTGGTTCCTAGAATGGGAGGCAGAGCCTTCAGCTTTCAGGCCCCTCTTCTGTGGAACCAGCTCCCAGTTTGGGTTCAGGAGGCAGAAACCCTCTCTATTTTTAAGATTACGCTTACAAGTTTCCTTTATGAGGGGGGGGAGGGGTCCTATGATGCACTGAGTTTTTCTTTTCATTGACCTCTTTTCACTCTCTTTATACCGCACTCTGCATTTAATCATTAATTATTGATCTGTCTCTCTTCCACAATGTGTCTTTTGTCCTCCCTCTCTCCCCTCAGCCCCCTCACAGCACCCCTGACTGCCCCCCGCTCCCCCGAGCCAGGTTCTGTTGGAGGTTCCTTCCTGTTAAAAGGGAGTTTTTCCTTCCCACTGTCACCAAGTGCTGCTCATAGGGTCATCTGACTGTTGGATTTTCTCTGTAATTATTGTGGGGTCTTTAACTACAATATAAAAGCACCTTGTTGTGATTTGGCGCTTTATAAATAAAACTAAATTGAATTGACCTGGATTCAGACAGGTGTGCCTAGTACTAGGTGAGATCTTCTGGGCATGTCCTACTGGGGGAGATCCCGGGGTAGACCCAGGGCACACTGGAGAGATTATCTCTCTCCGCTGGCATGGGAATGCCTCAGTGTCGGCATTGATCAATACAAGCACGTCGTCACAGCTAGAAAGCTTCTTTTACAAATGCTCTTGTAATGTTTTCAGCACAAATCTTTAATTTTGTTCCCCTAACAGTCTCTTTAAAGGAAAGAAAATGTTTTTAAAATGTTCCCAGAGCGTTATTTTTATTTGAGTTTAAGGACAGTGGGGCAAAATGCCAAATTAGGCACCAGGAAAGTCCCAAACACACGAGCGCTGCTCCCTGAGAATATGCTGAGAGTAAAGCCACTGATGGCATTTAAGTAACCAGAGCAGCAAATTTCATGATATTCTAATCAGAACTTTTCAAAGGTTTAAGGCCACATGGCTTAAAAAAAACATTTATAACCTGTTACCTGCACAGGTCGGCAGACTGCTGCAGGTAACAGGTTTTACCTCTGTTAACAGAGCACTTCACGTTTGACTGAAATCAGTGGAAAGGCTTGGTTATACACTCTGAGTCATTTCAACTGGACTGACAGTGTATCCATCAGAGGAGTAATAAAGGTTGAATATCAGGTGACTTCTGTTGTCCTCTGACATCCTGTTACTGTACAACATCACACATTTTTTAATGTACACACTGACACTACCTGATGCAGTCACATGTTATATGTTGCTGGATTCAGCACTGTCCAGCAATACATAATGTGACTGTATGAGGCAGAGCCCTGTTTCTGGGACAATCCAGGCAGATTTCTCATATTATAAATGAGTGTTTCCTCAGTCTCTGGTTTTCAGGCATGCAGAGGAGCCCCCAAGTTTCACATGAATCACAGCTTCCATTATGAAATTACAGGAGCGTCTCCCATTTGTCTTGGCACCATTTGCAGTTTTTCGTTTAGGGGATGTTCCAGTTTTACAGTCAGATATTTTTATTTTAGGATTGATTGCGTAAATCATCAACATCAATCAACATCCTGAAACTTTTATAAGAGAACACTTTATCATGACCTCAAAACCAAACATCCTCAGAGCGACAAAACCTTCCGTCTTCAACCGGAAATGACACACATCATCAGAACTTTGAGGTAAGCGCAGGTGTGGCGAGTTACCTGTAAGCTGGCTCCGTTAATGGGGAGGCCAGGAGGTTGTCCTGACTATAGGAAAGAAGTCAGCATTCATGGATTATTTTAATCCCGTCATTGCGGACTGCCGCGTGTTCTGGGTCACGTGGTCATGTCACAGGTGTAACAGGAGCCGTTTCTCTGCACCTGTGCTGCTGAGTGAGTTATTAGAACTTTAGCCAATCATTTTAAATGTTTTTAAGGCCCCGTGTCCACCTTCGTAAACCAGGACAGACTGATTATGACACAAAGCCTCAGAAATGCATTTCTGTGCAGGAGATCCACACCGGCTAATGTAAGTTTAGTGATTTGGGGAGCCTCCGTGTGGAGCACCGAGCAGCGTTAATCCGAGAGAAACACGGTGTCTGTCATTGTGCGTGTGTGAGCAGGGTTACCTGAGGTCATCTGCAGCTTTACCGTCAGCACGATTTACATGTTAAATTAAAGACCCGCACAGCACGAAGCTGCGGCGGAGAGCCGCGCAGGTACACAGAAAATGGAGCGCGGTTACCGGCCCCGCGGCTCGGTTTAAAATGCCTACAGACCGAGGGATGCCCCGGGCCGTAAATGCGCAGAAAAATGCGGCTCCGCTCCGTCAGCAGCGGAGCGACAGCAAACCGACCCCGCCTCCCGCGCTCCCAGCCCGGCCGCATCCCGGACTCACCCTCGCCGGCCAGTGCGGGTATCCCTTCATCTTCGCGAAAACCAGATCTCCTGCCTTGTAGTCCCGCGGCCGAGGGCGAGCCATGTCTGCGGATGGAAGCGGAGCTCTGAGCCTAAAAATCCTTCAGCGCAGCGCGGGCTGGTCGACCATCAGTGATTTTTAGATCCACGCTGCAGTTTACACCGAGAGAAATAATTAAAAAAAGGCGGAAAACGGGGCCTGACTGAGGGCTCTCCTCTTACGCACAGAGTCGGGCGTAAACGAAGCGGGAATGGCCTACGGAGGCGTACGATGCGCGAAGAGTCAGAGGCGCGAGGACCCGACTTCCGGCCTTCAAAATAAAAGCAGAGCACTGACGCGCAACCGTGTCCAGCAAACACTTCCGGTTAAATAACCGTCAGCTGACCGCTGACGGTTGGGAAAATATTAAAAAAAAGAGGAAGACGTCGCCCTCTGCTGGACATGCTCTAACCTCCTGCTCCCGAGACCGAAACAAAACAAGAAGTAGTCTGGACTCATTTGATCCTGACCGGCAGATGCTGAGAAGATCTCCACCTCAGCTTTTTTTTTTTTTACATACTGTGTATCTCAGTCAGCATCATTCCTTCATTTAAATCCACTGATTGTCAAAAATGTTATTTTGTTCCATTTTAACGTTTAGTTCAGGTTTTTTAAATCACAGTTTTACACTCCATCACAGTAATTTTTGTTCCTGTTACAGTTTATTTTCTTCCATATGTTGGATATTTCAAGTGTTTTTTAGTCAGTGCTCAGTACACTACACTTTGCTTTTTAAGACTGGGTTGGAAAGAAATTTGAACTCAGTTTGAACTCCTGGGATCAATAACTGAGAAACTTTGTTAGAACTTCAACCACACGAGCCATTCTCTGACCTGGCGTTACTTCCAGCTTCAAATAAACGTTAATAGTTTTATTAAAACACACACACGCACACAGAGCTTTGAATCCTTTTCCTCTCACACACTTTCACACTCTGCAGCTTCAGTCTGTTTTCTGTGTTTAACCTCTTTTATATTTTTCTAACACGCTGCTCTGTCCAGAGGACACCCCGAACACCTTCGTGGCAGGTTCCCTCAGCCCTTCAGCTGTACTTTCAATCATCTGGTGACTCTTGCCTACCACTCAGAGCCGGTCTCAGCTCCTCCCTGAACTCTGAGCAACATTCTTCCGTCTCCCGCTTCCACCATTCAATCTTCACATCTGCCTTCAGCCGCTTCCTCTTCTTGATGTCCAAAGTCATCCTGCAGACTACCATCTGATGCTGCCGAGCTGCATCCTCCCCTGACTCCAACTTGAAGTCACCTCTCTTTCAGATTGCACCTTCTGTACAAGATGTAGTCCACATGTGCGCACCTTCCTCCACTTTTATATACCACCCTATGCCCGCCCCCCCCACCACCACAAAGAATGTGTTCACCACAGCCATTTTCATCCTTCTGGCAAAATCCACCACCTTCAGCATTTCTCCATTTCTTCCTATCTAAACCATGGTGAAAAGCTTGAATCCACCTCCAGTGCTTCTGGCGTGGCTTCCGCTCCACAGGGTCTCCTGCACACACAGTGTGTCTACGTTCCTTCGCTCCATCACATCATCCAGCTCGCACCCTTTACCAGCCAAGTCACCTCCACACTCCTGCCTTTGCTTCTCTCTCACTGCCTCCTAACATGCCTTCCCTTTTGTCTTCAGCCAACAGTAGGACTTTTTCCTCTGGTGGCCAACAGTGGTCATTGGTAACCCAGGCACGACCAATCCAGTGTGGAGATCACATTCTTTTTAATCCACGTTTTATTTTATTTTTTATGCTGGATGCCCTTCCCAAACCCTCCCCATTTATCTGGGCTTGGGACCAGATAAATGGGAGTGCACTGGCTTGTGGCCGCCTGGCAGGGTTTTAGTAGTTTTGGATTTTACATTATAGTTTAGTTTGATTTTGTTTTAAATTTTTTCTCTAATTCAGTTAGTTTGAATTAGTTTGTAGAGTGGTTTTACTAATTTTTATTATTTTTTGTTTAAGGCTTACTTTTAGTTTCCTTTTCATTAGTTTTTAATTCTTTTTACACTTTTTACACTTACTGTGTGTAATATTAAGGACACACATGTACATCATGAGACATTAAAGGAGCAATAAACCTAAACTCCCAATAAAATCTTATCTCAAAAATTAAAAAATATGAATAAAAATATTTATCTCAAGAATAAATTGTAGTGCCCAGCAGTAGATTAACATGAGCGAAACATTAGAAACAAGAACAACCTGAACTCTGAGCGTTTGAAGGAATCAAAACTCAAATACAGCTTTTCAAGCTGGTGTGTTTGTATTTGTGCGTGTCACACAGTGGGGTGGACAGTCTCATTAACACATTTATCAGTGCAGTGTTCCTGTGTTTGTAAACCAGCAGTTATTAGCTGCGGTCCATTACGGCTGTCACTTCGCTGCATGGCTGTGATGCTGGTGCTGTGTTGGAGCTGCTCAGAGAGCTAGCTTGGTTAGATACTCGCTAATTAGATTTCTGCGCTGGATAGGCTCCATACGCAAGTGTCCGATGTCTGTTGTGTGCGTTAATCATCTTGTGGTTGTGTCCCAGTGTTTTACCTGCAGTGCCGACAGGAACAAAAAACGCTGGGACTTTTTCTCTCTCGACTCCTCTCTCTCTCTTTTTTTTTTTTTACTTTGTTCATTCCTTCCCCCTCTATTTTATTTTAGGGTTTTTACGTCCAATACTA
>VUQK01025118.1:4818-25281 GCA_015106715.1 Bujurquina vittata
GGGGGAGGCCGTGCGGGGCGGGTTCACCCCGGGTGGATAAGGTCTAAAGGGGCCCGCGGGTAAAGCCCCCCCCCCCCCAAAGTCCAGAGACCACTGCTCTCTCGTTATCCATTCTTGTTTTTCTCTAGGGTTTTTTTTGGTTGCTTGTTTTAAGTGTCAGGCAGCATGAGGAGGTACCTTGTTAATTACGGTTAGATATTAATTTCCTTCCATATATACGTCACATCTGTATGTGTTCACATCTGTATGGGACCCCTGAAGCGTTCTCAATTAAAAACAACTTCCAAAATGTAAAGAAACTCAGCATCTGTGTGACTCTGCAGCGTGTCATCTCAGGATGGTGGTAACTTCAACACTTCACCTGCTTCACTGCACAACACAAAAGGAGCTTCTGCTCCTCTCAAGGTCACCGAGTGAGTCTAAATAAACCTGCAGGAGCAGAAAGCTGTGAGCACCGGCGCCCAGCTCTGACTGCACTCTCATTGCAGAGGGACTGTGGGACTCGTCGTGACAGCGGGAGGCTCTTAAACCTGTCACAGGCTGACTCACTTTTTTTATTTAGACTGTTGTTTGCACATTATTAGCTGCAGGCTGGATTTCAGGGTTTCACTTGTTGCATCATCAACACAGCAGAAATAAACCAAATGGATCAGATCTGAAAAATTATCGCTTCTGGTTTTTCACTGAAATACTGAGATCATATTTAAGAATGTTCAACAAAAGTTATTAGAACAGAACGTTTGAAGTTTTGACAGAAAAGTGTGGTTGACCTTTTTCTTGCAGATTTCTGTCGCTGTTGACTCTGAGCCCGTCTGTGGAGGAGGTTTGGCTACAGGAGGTCAAGAGGTCAGACCTCCAACAAAGCACGATACTTTACCAAATTTCATCTCAGCCACACTAATAAATGCTGCTGCCTGCAATCACCGATAAAACACGGTTCACTATTTATATATTTATTATTACTGCATATTCCCTTCAAATATCATGATTTAATTTTGAGGCTGAAACTTTTAGAAATGCCTTAGATTTATATAGCGGTACTCAAAGACACTACAAGTCCATGCACTATTCATTTGCACCTCAATCATACTCAGTGGTGGTGGGAAGCGCGCCAATTTGCACCTCATTTTTGTTCAGTCAGGAAACCAATAAAACATTGTCACAGATATTAAACTAGTGCAGTTTATTGAAACTATGACTCCACAGAACAAAAATCTTGCTGTCCAAAAACAGATGCTGGCTTTAGACTGTGACACTAACAGATCTGAAAGGTGTTTTCAGCCATGAGAATCTCATCATTTATTCAGGTGGATTTCTCCTGTATTTGTGAAGCTCTGAAGCCTCAAAAATACTGGAAACATTCTGCCAAGAGCAGCAAATGTTGAGCCACCTGTGTCCTGTCATTCAGACAGTTTTTATAGGATGACGTTAAAGTTTTGTACAACTTTGGACATTAAAAATCATTCTGAGGGGGTGGGGTGTAACAAGTTTCAGATTTCATTGATTTGATATGCAATGACTAGGGTTTAGATCTCTGGATACTGATGTAGCTCCAGGTACAGGTAGAGGGGAATGTCTGCTTTTTCCTTTCTTATTAAACTTCGAAGCCTTTCAGCTCGTTACCAGAAACAAGTTCAACAAGAACCTGCAGGAATAAAACCTGCGACAGCTTTTTCTAATTATATGCAGCTCCTGACGCTTCCCGCTTTATGCTTCTCAGAGTAAATGAGTTCACGGCGATGTGGGAGGCGAGCAAGTCGGAACAGGAAGGTCTGGCATGTTGTTCTTTAAATGAAGGATCAAAAGGTTCGATCCAGCAAAATCTCCTGGAGCAAGATGATGAGAAGCGGCTCATCCTGAGTCACTCTGGGAAGTAAAGAGAGGCAGATATGCAGATCGAGAAGGCAACGTTTCCACAGGAGGAGCCTGGATCTTTGCGTGCTCTGCATTTGAATGATGCCACGCTCGGGGCTGAGTGGTGGGTGGGAACTGAAGGCAGGACACAGGCGGCGGACGGGAACGAGGATGCAGAACTCCCCCCACGGCCTTTCCGACCGACTGCTGTGTGCTCGCTTCGTTTTTTATTGGGTTTGCAGCGAGATGCACAAACAGAAAACATGCAGAGGATGAAGAATGAAGGCACAGATTAAACCCGAGGAACAGCAGAAAGCGTAAAGGAGTCGGTGGTGGGAGCGCTGGATGGGTCACCTAGTTTAGAGTAAGTCTGGTTCATGCTGAGAGAAACAGCTGCAAGGAGACCACTTTGATCAGTTAATCAGTTAAACCTGAGATTTAAGAGACAGCAGGGCCTCCTCAGAGAGGCTCCCGCTTTGGAAAAGATTTGGAGTGCATCCACGCTCACAGGAATCACACCTCAGCTGGCAGTTAACCCTTTTTGCTCCCATTTTTCCTACTTTGGAAGCAATTCTCATTACTTTTTTTTTTAGAATTTTTGATGAAACTTTTTTACTCACTTTAATTCACATCACCAGATGACAGCTTCTCTCCAATAAGAAATAATACTAGATTACTGCCTACTCCGTGGCTTGGAGACGCTGTGATCGGATGTCACACTTGTTTCTTCATGCATCCAGCAGAGGAAAGGCGAGGTGTTCCTGAATTGCAGGAGTGCAGGTCTGCAGTGGAGGTGTGAACAGCAGCTCCTGAACATACAGGGACTAAATCTTGTGATGCATTCAAGGTCTCAACAAACCTACACCATCTCTAACTGAACAACAGTGAGTGTGTTATTGTAGTGTGGCTGCTTCCAGCTGCAACACTCAGCTCACTGAAGCAATTATGGTAATGAAGCTGCTGCTTCTCAGAGTCAAATCTAAACACGCAGACGTGACACGTATTTTTAGATTCAGCATGACTTGCGCTCTTTGAGGACATCATAAACATCCAGAAGTCAGCTTAGAGAATCTCACTCTGCATGCTTCAGAAGTGCCTGTTTGGGGGTTTTGTTAGAGTAATCCAGTAACAGGAGTACAAAGGGCCTGCTAATGGCTAATCTGTACACAAATGCAGATCAAGCTAAATTTCCCACAGACTTTGAAGACTCCTGATAACAGAGGACAGGAAGGTGGCTCATGGTGTCACAGTGTGATTTATTAACGTTCAAAAAGCTCGTCATAAACAGGACTGTGCAACATTAAAATTTCCCAAACAAGTTCAGCAACCTTGGATTGTGAATACGTTTATGGAGTGCAGCCTCGGTTAAACAGACTAGAGCCTGCTGACACGTGCTGTTAGCTCACCTGAGGCTGCTCCAAACAGCAGCTTTGGTCTCTGTGGATAGTTCGACCCTTCACGTACACGGGCTCAGTGTTTTTATGCATTTGGATTTCATGAAGTCTTAAAGGTACAGGTGTGTTCACGTTAACTGACCGCGTGCTGCTTGACTAAGTGGGAGTCACTGAACTGGACCTGCCTCGTGCCTGTGCTGTCGGAGCATCTTAACAAAATTGCTGGCACTTCACCCTCTTGTCTAAATATGGGACCTCCTGACTGCGAAAAACTAACAGTGGGCCCAAAATGTTGAGGCTTCAAAATGCCAACATCACCATGTGTGCGTCTATCGCAGACTGCGTGACTTATTGAGCTTTGACTCACGAGCAGCTATAAACAGCAAACCTGGGGAATGTGAGGCCAAACTGAGCGCTCGTCTCATCACCAGCCCTCAGTTTACAAGACTTATTTTTGGGCATTTTGTATTTGTCAGCCGGAAAAGAGCACATGGGTAAAAAGCCCAGAATAATGACATGAAGCAGTGGTCTGGAAATTGAACCGGTCAGGTCATCCTGGAGTCGTGCTCTGCAGAGAGTCCAAGTCTTCCAATGGCTGCAGCAAACCAGGAGCTCAGCTCCTCCCAATATTCCCACAGTGCACCGTTTCCATGTCACTGATTCCCAAACACAGCTGCTGCTTAGGAAATTCCCCATGCATCAGGTGTACTGATAATTCTAATTATTATTTTTACTGTTATTAATACTGAAACCAGCTCGTTATCTTTCAAAGATGCAACTGTGTTCACCCTCCTTTCACACATCTGTGGCTTCAAACAGGAAATATATCTCCATTTCTCACAAGTATCAACATTATATTGAAAGTTTATTTAGATGGTAGCATTTCATCTGAAAGAAGCTGAAGAGAAACATTTTATCACCTGCTTCATTTTCACTTACAGAGTAATACAAAAACTCTACATTGTGTCCAGTTTTCTTCATAAAAGTGTAGTTTTTTATTTTAGTGGCATATGATAGGCTCCAGCCCCCCCGCGGCCCTGAAAAGGATAAGCGGAAGCAAATGGATGGATGGATGTTTAAAAATCTGTGTTCTGGAGACCAGTGTGAGCTGGAAAGGTAACGCCAGTTCAACGTTCCCCTGCAAACTGTCATCCTTTTTCTAGACTCTCACAGAATGAAGTTACATTAGCTTGTGTGTGACACAGCGCCTTTCATCGCCTATTTAAAGAAAACATTTCAGGGCGCCATCGGATAAAATTATTCACTATCTGGGACATTTTTCTGCTGCGTGAATCCTCGGGGGAAGAGAGGACGTGACGCCATCGGCAGCTTAACATTTGTTCTCTTTCCCCCGTTGAGTCGATCGTTTTGGCGCTTCCACAGCCGTCGATACGGCATGCTAATGTGCTCCACCGTCTCACCCGACGGGAAGGAGGAGACCAGGCTGAGAAGGCAATAAGGTGGCAGCATGAGACTGTGGTCTCAGTCTATTAACTGGATGAGCAGTGTTCCCCTCTGGGTGACTAGAGCTGGAAAGCAGATTGTTATTTCCTGTGATCAATAATACACTCCTACATGTGCGTTACATGAAGATGGGACAAGCTGATAAAGGGCAAAGGTCATGCAAATTGCAATGCTTGCTAAGAGCAGGTGCTGCAACATTACAACATTAAAATATCACTAACAGATGAAGTCTACAATCACTCGGCCTTCCACATGTGGAACTTTATAACTGCTGTAACACACTACGATGGAAACATTTCAGCTTTTCAGCAAGGCAAAATGAGCAGCGCTGAATGAGGTGGTGCTGGTGGGCGGAGAAAGACCCCTACTGATCTGCCCCGGCGTTGTGGGGGGGCCTATGTGGCCCATCCTGACAGCCCCGTGAGCTCCATCTCATTAGGTTTGAGTTTCAGTATCAAAATTAATATTTAAATAAACAAAGGACTATCATTAGTGAACTCTGACCACCTCCCACGGACCTGTTAAATCCGAGCAGCACGTCACAGCTCAGGTTGTTCAGCAGAGGATAAAGAAATGTTTTTTTAGAGGTACTGCCAGTCATCTTTTGAGGCAGATAATTCAACCTAATATCTTGACAAATTGAGTTTAGTAACAGAAAACGTTTGGCCTAAAAAATTATATCATTATGAGGATTATGAACTGGAACTGGAAGAAGAGACAGAATTAGCTTGAATGCAATCTACTGACATCTAGTGGAGAGATTTTCCACACTGTACCGCTGCTGCTGATGGCGGATCATGTGACACGGGCATGTTTGAGCTTCGGTTGCTCTGAACTTTAATGGTGTCTCCAAACAGGTCACCTGTGATTGATGGGCGTGTTTATGGGTTAGAGGAGGAACTCGCTTCATTTTCTATTGAAAGAACAAAAACCTCCAGAACAGACCAGACGGAGTTAGCTGAACATTTCTTCTTATTTTTTCTCCTTGAAAATAGAGCCGGTATGTATCAAGATCATTTAATGGTAGTAAAGTGCAGTGCTCTCTCTGATGATATAAGTCAGTGTAGGTTACAGCAGTCTCTCTGTCTCATCTGTAAGACGGTTAGTTACACTTGTATCTATTGATTGATACTTTATTGATCCTACAATGGGGAAATTACAGACCCTGGTGTTAAAGGGAATTGATGGCCTATATTGGTCTTCACAGTCCACAGCAAAAACAACAATGATATTCCAGGTATTGTTTCCTTCATTTATACACACAGTAGCATTCAAAACATTCACTTGTGTAATTCTAAGGCCCGGCCCAAATTACTCCGGCCTTTGGAGGTGCTTATTCTCATCCCAGCTGTCACACTCAGTGACACCAACAGAACCACATCGTCCTCAAAAAGCAGAGGTGAGATCCTGAGACCACGCCCGGCGCCCTCCGAGGCGGAGGACATCGGGCGTGGTCTCAGGATCTCACCTCTGCTTTTTTTTAGCTGCACCTTGAAAGTTATGATTAGAATTCCTGATAAACGGCAGCTGCAACCCACCAGAAGCAAGTCAGATTTATTGCCAGCCGCGGCTGCAGTTACAGCATCCGCTGATCCTGTTTTAAAGTCTGCAGAATAGATGATTGTATTTATAGAGAGCTTCACATTGATGATGAAAATAAAGGAAACAGACACTGAGTCACGCAGAGTAATGTCACAGATCAGACTGCCTCGCAGGATGTTGGCGTACAGTTTGTCATTACAGACGCTGACGCGGCGTCTCAGACAGGTGGACACCTGCGTGGGTTTGGACCTCAGGAGAAATGGTGGTCCGGTCCGAGACGCCCAGAAATAGCAGCTGCAAAGGATTGTGGGGCGTTTGCTTTTAGCCTGAATGTGTGACGCTTAAAAGCGTTCAGGACGGGTGGAGGATCAGTGACGGCACAGCTGACCTGAAATAACTTAAAACTTTTATAAAGCTGTGTAAACTGTGTTTCTTTATTCTGGAGTGAAACAAACTCCATCTGGCTGGTTTGGAAAACAGACAAATCCCCAGCAGCAGCAGCCTGTCTGCATCCTCATCTCGGCTTTCTGCTCTAACTTGACTTTAGAAACTGTGAATGCACCACAGTGGAGCCCGTCAGATACAGCCAAAGATTAAAACATGTCCAATAAGAGCAAACCACAAGCAGTGATCCAAAAACCAAAAACGGATCTTTCTTGCTGCTAATATTTTCTCTGCAATGGCCGAAACACGAGCTAAAACTAAAACAATTCAAGCTTTAAATGAAACATTACTTTGAGTGTATTTCAGGCCTAAAGATGAGCTGGAACTGATCTATTCCTCACTTATTCTGTACAGAAAGGTGAATTATAGTAACCATTGCAGGGTCTTGACACATCCTGTTTCCAAGCATCACTGCGTGCTGCTCTTTGAGCCTCTGGCATTTTCCTTTTCCCATCAGCTCCAACCAGCTTCGCTTCACTCAATACAAGGAAAATGTTATGAACTCGGTCTGCTTCACCTCTATACCTCTGAAGCAACAGCAGGTTCTAATTTCCCATCAGCCGTCTTCGTCTGACAAATAACTCAGTATTATTGAATGCTCTTAGATGAATGAAAGTGTCTGAAAATATTAATATCAAATACTCCCATAAAAATCTACCAAACAGGTTTATTCTGTTCTGATCTCTGTCAGATAAAAATATGATGAGATACCCAGAAAACGCGATGAATAACCATCAGCTGTCTTTAATGGACGGGGTAAAAAAAATGCTCCAAATGAAAGTTATGCTGATGTAACCTTGCTGTGTTTTTCCAGCAAGCGGACAATTGTGCACAAGAACTGTTTCATATCGAGGGAAAAAAAAAAAAAACAGCCAGAGAGTATGAAGGTCTTGATCTATTAATACATACAAACTCTTTGAAGTCCATTTTTTATCCACCTGAGCTAAATGATCCACATCAATTACTGTGACTGTGGAGATATATGGTAATGACTGACTGAGGTGTCCCTGAATGCACCACTGATTAAGGTAGTGAAGGACTCGACACACGAGGAGTGATGTCGCTAGCTCTCCATTCATTTCCTATGGACTTATGCGAAGCGACTGTCGCCTCATCGCACAAGTCCATAAGAAATGAATCAGAAGGAATCTCCCTCTGGGATCAATAAAGTATTCTGATTCTGAAATGAATAGAGACCGAGCGCCGTGTGTTGAGCACCCAACGCTGCTGTTTCAACCTCATTTGTACCATCTGAATGTAGCTAATGTTTGTGCAGTCCTCCTGAATGTTAGCTGAAGCTCTTCATCAGTAATTCAGGCCTAAAAGTTGCAAAATACTAACATTAGAGAAATTCCCTAAACCAAACACGCCAATGAAGCACCTTCTTCCCTTAAATTTTACCAAAAATAATTCTGTATCCTAAATAAAGATACTAAGAGCATTACCAAATGCTGACCCTGCCCATCATTAAACATGGCTTTTTGCCGCGTTAGCCACACACAGCTGTGACATGCTGTGACAGCATCGTGCACAACTGCATACTGTACAGAGAGATGGACAAAGTGGGAAAAACCCCAGAAAACAGCTAAGCTACTGTGACGGGTAAATATTGGCTCCTTATACACAGCTAATATAACTATAGCCAGCATGATGCAACAAGTGATTAGCAAAATCCAATTTTTGGTCTTCTCAGCTCTTTGAAACCACACGTCCTGAGCGAGAGGTGCACTGAGGAACCGAGGATACGCTACAGCACGACAATGAGCATCGTGTTGTGTTTACAGCTTTCTGGGAAGTTGAGAAGTCGCCTCCTGCTGGACATTAGAAAGAAGGCCTGCTTTAAAAGGTAAAATGTTTGAGAACCAGTTCTCATTTACAAACATGACCTGGCCAAGAGGCCCGACAGAACCAGGTCCACTACACATAGATGCACACAAGCATATAAACATAAAGCAATCAATCAATCAAATTGTGGAGCATGCATGTAGATCATGACAACTGGATAAAAACAGGAATGAGGAGAATAGGTGAGTTAGCATAAAGGGAGAGAGGGGACACTAGTGTGTGTGTGTGTGTGTGTGTGTGTGTGTGCGCGCGTGAGAGAGAGAGTGATTGTATGCATGTATGAATATATACATAGGAGAACGTGTATGTGGGTATGTAATTAGTGTGACCTGGGGTGATCAGCATGAACAACAGTCAGCTTTTCAAACCTGGAAGCTCCATCCATCGTTTCTATGGAAACTACGGATACTTCATATGGGAATTAATGTGGGATGGGCATAAACTGTCATGGACCTTCGCCTGCCGTGCCTATGACACAAAAAGTCCTCTTTGAACTTGATAATCACACAAAACAGTAAAATATATGACTTACAAACACTCTTAAAGGTACTCAAAAACACCTTTATAGTAGCTCCTACTACAGTAAGTAGTATGAAGTCTCCCAGCAACATCTAATGGTACTGTGATCCAAGGGAATCTTCTACTTCAGCGTACTAACCCGTGCTCCAAAAAAACACCAATAATGAAGTTTAACCTTCTCCCCTCCACAAATATTCAAAAATGGAAGATGTTCAAATGAATTCTCAGATTTGTTTTGGCAGACAATTAATTGTTAAAAGGTTTTTCACATCAGACACGGACCCCTATAAAAGGAGGGGACATTAATCAAACCCTAAAAGGGCCTGATGAAGGTGAGAAGTTTATTCTCCAGAGAACAGCTAGAAAATACTGCACCATAAATGGTTATTACACCAAAACTTCACACCCAAGAAAAGAATACAGAGAATTGCTTCTTATTGAGTAGGTCTCCGTGACGTCAGGCAGTCTCATTAAAGGAGGCACAGCCTAAAAGCACAGAACATGTGTGAAGGTCAGCTCAGGGCATGCACACCCTCAGCTGTGACCTTCCAGTGAGATGGCACCACAACTGAATTGAGCCCCCCTCAAAGGGCATAAAAGTTCATAAAAGCATTCACCCTTGAAGGTCAAGGGTACGCTAAAAGGCCAGATCAATTTGCTTACTTCATTCATAGCCTCATTATTTTCATCTCTCTTCCCTCTCCCTCCTCCCCTTCGGTGCACTCTGGCCTTTATTCCACAGCTCTTGCATCATTTTGAAGCACCCTCAGACCCAGCTCTCCTCCTGTTGGCTCAGACTCCAAACCTCCTCACCGACAGTCCTGACCTCCCTGAAATCTTTGACCTTTCCCTCCTCTGCAGAGTCCAAACCTGCCTGCCTGGGCTTTAAGTTTTTCAGGCCTCCATCGAGTCACTTTATTGCATTTTTACACTGTTGTTCATCTGCTTCATTTTCATTCGACCTTCCACGTACATCAAACTGATGTCTGCTTCACTTTCACCGGGCATAAAGTCATCTAGTGCAACAAGGAACTCCTCTTATGAGCTGAAAAATAAAAGCCTGACTTGTCAGCATTCAGATGATGATCTGACCTCACTGCCATCATTAAACGCTCATCAAAATCCAACCTGGAGCCATTTTTTACTAAATGAGCACATTTGGGAAGCTGCATCAGCATCACGAAGCTCTGGACAGACACTTTCTCTGCTCTCAGTGATGTAATTAACCAAGGTCGCTCGCCACCAACTAATTACTCAACTTGGCTCCAGCCGCAGTGCAAAGATGAACTGGAAGGTTTTCTCGGGGAAAAAATGACTTGGAGGTCATCAAGAGAACGTTTCAGAGTTCACGGTGACATCAAGAGCTCAAGAGTTCATTTAGAGGCAGCACAAGTCTGATGGGTGAATGGGAGATTTACAGATGAGCACCTAAAGCTGTGTTTTGACTCAAAGCAGCTCCAGGAATTTATTTCTTTCCTCCATAACCCAAAGACGAAAATTAGGCAAATTATAACTTCTCCACTACGGAAGTAGATGGATCGAACAGAAGATGAGTATTTGACCAATTGAAGCTGTTTAGGCCTACAAATCTCACCCCTGTAGTTCCTGTAATTACAAAGAGTAAAACGGAGTCCGAGTCCCTGCAGGTCTTGATGATGGAGATGAGCATTGCTCAATGTCCACCAGACCACATACTTCATATACGTCTGCTATATATATATATATATATATATATTATCCCAACTCTACATGTGGTGCATGTCTATTTGAGTTTTTAAAGGAATGTTTGACATGTAAACACCAAAAACCGCAGAAAAGATAAAAGATGTATAGCCAACATACTTCCTTGCTGTATAAATGAGCCCCGAGTTCTTTATCTAACAGTAGCAATTACTTATGGTCAAGTTGCTAGATTACACTGTATGGCTTTACACATCATCCATCTCTCTCGCTCTCTCTCACACACACACGCACGCACGCACACGCACACACACAAACTTTAAGGTTTAAAAATAATTACTTCCACACTTTAGAAAACCATGTCCTTCAGGTGTGTTAAATATTCAACATACCGGGTGTGGTATGGCCAAAAACCTAGCGCTCGTTTCAGCCCAAACAAACAAGAGGGTACCTTTTTTCCAAATATGGCGGTGCAAGAGGTCCCCGGTCACACGTGGTCTTTCCAAGAGCAGGAATAAGGGTATCCCCCGGTGGTTTTCCAGCTGATTTCCTGGTAGCTCAGAGCGCAATCTGGTGCTTCCTCTGGTCTCTGCGCTTGAAGGAGTCCGCCGAAGCCTTTGCGTTGCGCTGTGTTAGCTAACCTCAGCTTTCAGTCAATTAGTAATGAATGCTAATTACGGCTCACTTAACCAGCGAGCAAACCGCGACAATTAAGTTAGGAAGAACTACTGAACCTCGGGGAAACCTTTCCTCCTGCCGACTATTGTGCCGATATCCGAAACGGAGGACAATAAAAACTAATAATAATAACGACAATAATTAACTTTCGCTTGACCATCCAAAGTTAAACACACACACCCTCTCTGCGCATGCCCACACCTCCACCAATTAGATGTCAGTCCACAAACAGGTGACGAAACAGAACTTGGAACACGTTACGTTGACTTTCCTTTAACGTCAAATGAAATACCCATGGCATTTTAATATTCTTAACACGAGAACGTTGCTATTTCAAACATCATACTGTGTACAGTATGCTACATATATAATTTAATGTATATGTGTATTGTTGTATATATCTTATTTATATAGTGTTTTTTCTTTTCTTTTCCTTTCTATTTTATTTAATATAATTGTTCTCATTTTTCTATACTGAGCTGCTGTAATGCACATATTTCCCCGCTGTGGGATCAATAAAGTTCTATCCGATCTCTTATCTTATTCACATAGATGACCTTAACCCACATTCAATCAAGCTTTTACTTGCACTTATGACTATTTATTTCTACATGCTTATCTGTTTCCTGCAGGGTTACAGATGAACACAGAGCAGCCTTTTAAAATGTAACTTAGTTACCTTACTGATTACTTATTACTTGAAAGTAACTAAGTTATATTACAAATTACTTTATTAGTTATAAACTGCAGGTGTTGTGCCAAAAAGTAATTGATCGTCTGCATTTAAACAGCTGTAAATGACCTGTTGATCTATAATCTGTGAAACATGTCAAACATCTCTCATCGATGATATCAGCTCATTGTGAGTGAGAAACAACATTTCTGTCACAGGGTAGAAGCTGCACTCAGTTTTTGGCAAAGTGACTTTTATATATTTGTCTTTTAATCAAGGTAAAAACTGTCACTGACATTAAAAATGTCTTTTTAAACAGAGATCTGGCTCAGAAGGCTGCAGAAATCACAACAAATATAACATCACATTTCTATAAAGACAGTTTAAAAAGCTCTGGACTGATTATAATGTAGGTACATTAACACAGACTCCTAAAGATTGTTGAAAAACAGCTTATTTCTTCATAAATCATGACTGCACTCTATTTACCGATATAAGCAACATTACACATAAAAGCACACAGAAACATCAGAATCCCTTTTTGGCACAAAATATCTATACACAAACACACAATTTATTTTCGGTATTTATTAGTGTTTAATATGTTCTATTAAATACTCCACTATACTAATAATACTAATAAATAAGGCATTACAGTTCAGGATGTGGAGTGATGGTGGAGACCCGTGGTGCCACAGCAGTGACTTGTGCAATGACAGCAGCTTAATTGTGTGAACCAGCAGCATGAATGTGTGCAGAGTTGTGCATGAGCAGTGCAGCTGCACAGGCCCACCAGAGTTCATCAGACTCACAGCTTCAGGGAAGAAGCTGCGCCTCAGTCTGGTGGTCCTGCTCTTGATGCTCCGCAGCCCCCTGCCTGAGGGGAGCAGGCTGGCTGTGTGGGGTCCTTCAGGATGCAGGCGGCCCTTTTCCTGCATCTGAAGGTGTAAATGTCAGTGGTGGTGCAGAAACTGACTCCAACGGTCATCAGTGAGAGTGAGTTATTAAAAAAAAAATACCCCGTAGAGTTCTTGTGAAAAGTTAAACTATCCACAGAGACAGAAAATCTGTTCCAGGCTGTAAACATGGTGGTTTGTGCGGTGAACATTTTAACATGAGTCTGTGGGGACGGACTCAGGCGGACGTTAGAGGGACTGCACTTTTGGCTTCATCATTCCAGAGATTCATGGTTCATAAATATTCAGCCATTTTTCTTTGTAGTCATTAAGGCTTTATTTTGAAATCACTGTGACGGTATGAACTACTGTCACCTGGAGCAGCGCTTTCCTTTAAACTAGAGAAGCTTGAGTGGAGTTAAAGGGTTTCTGGGGCTCTCCTCTGAGGTCAGGAGGTGACGTCTCCTCTGCAGCCTGTGAAGCTCCTTCTTTCTGTCTAAATAAAAATGCATATGATGAGAATCTTTGGCGCTCACCTGACATTGTTTCCATATTTACTGAATCTGATCCTCTACAACTCCTCCAGCCGAGAACCTGCTGCTGCACACATGCTGCAGTTTTAGTGTTTTTGGATGCGGTTGCCTAGCAACTGAGACTTTGTACACAGCTGTGTCATCATGCTGTAGATAATGCGCACGCACACACACACAAACATGATAAATATAGACCGCCATTGAAGGAGTCAGCATACTCGTGCTGTCTCGGGGGAAGCGGAGGGTTACAGCTTCGTGTTTCCTGTATGAGCGCCTCGTACGAGCATCCTGTGACAGCTTTAATCGCCGCTGCTGCTGCAGCTGCAGAAAAAGCTGGAAAAATGCTTCTAGCTCTAAGATGGAGCATCACCGACAAAACTGCCAAGGATGGAGGACCCCCATCTGCCCATCCACTGGGGTTACCTTGGCAACAAGTCACATGGTTATGCCTGGTAACCAGTGTAACTGGTCCAGATGCCAGTGGGGGGTATAAAATGGAGGGAGGCAGCAGCAGAGGGAGGCGGTGTTATCTGTGGTTCTCAGGTAGAAACTGCAGCTCAGGAGAAAGATAAGAAGTCTTCCTCAGAGAGCGCACACATGGAGAGAAATCAGCTGGGTTCAAAGGATTAGACGTTTCCTAATCCCACTGTTATCTCCTGAAAGAGTCGATTTATTTTTCTGCTCTTCAAAATGATGTATTATTGCCAAAGTAACACTATAAGCACCTGTGAAAGTGACATCCTGACCTCTTGGAACAAAACTGGAAGCTTGATGCTCGAGCAGAGCGCGTGCTGAAGTCAGCCAAGCAGATGAAGGTGAAGCCATTCCACACCAAACCAGTCCCGCAGCACAGAACCCGGCTGCGGTTCTCTGTGAGAACGTCCTCAGTGAACACGAGTGAATGGAGCTAATTACACCTCCGTCCACACACACACACACACACACGCACACAAACACATATTTAATTTCAATTTCTTGCAAACTTGAACAAAAACATGAGAACATAAAGCTGGCGCACTGTTTTCCTTCTGTTCCTGCATCACAGCTCCTGCTTTGTCTCATTTCCAGCAGATCAGTCATTTATTTCTGCAGCAAAAATGAAGCGAGGTGGGATTTTAGGGTTCTCGCCAGAATAACTTCACAGCCTTTACACAGTAATGTTGGGGTGTTGGATGTGTCAGCAGCATCTCGAGTGATTGTGTGTGTCCTTCATAAGAGCTTCTGGATCAGGTACAGAGCTGCAGACGGAGGGCGTTGGTGGAGTATTTTTTGTATATTTGCAGTCCATCGTGCTCCATAGAGGTTTTCTAACATATTAAATGATGTTATTTTCAATCTTATTGTAGGAAAAACAAACAAAACGTTTATCAAATAGCAGCGTTCAGGGTTTAGCGCCCCCTGCTGTGCCTTTCTGTTCCTGCTATTTACACACAGAGTTACTCGGAGTTATTTTTATTAATGTGATTAATTTCTGCCAAAAGCAGTAAGCAGTTAGTCCTAACATATTTTATTTTTCACAGTGTCTTAGTATTTGCCCTATAATACCGTCCGTAAACACCGTAAGTGTTTCCAGAACTATAATAAGCCACTGGCAGCGTAGCTGTCGCCCAGCAGAAACTACATGAAGAAGCAGCTGGCTGCAGTGCTTGAAGGTGATGCTATCAGGAGGCTGGTGCTACAAATTGGCAGCTGCTTCGCTCCTCCAATCGAAATGAAGGTTGCAGCTCACGGTGCTGCGACCTCCTCCAGAAAGAAAAACATTTACCTCACGAATTCGTGCTGCACCTCCGCAGAGAACCGTTCATGGTGAGCTGTGTCGATAGCGCCCCCCTATGATGTATCGATGTTTATGTCACATCCCAACATTCATGCAGCACTAAGGCACCTCTCCACGGTGAGTTTGGAATCATCAGTTAGACTAACGTGAAGGGAGAGTGGACATGTTGGACAAAGGATGATGAAGATGGAGCTGCCAGGCAGGAGGAAAGAGGAAGACCTCAGAGAAGATTCGTGGATGTAGAGAAGGACATGCAGGGTCGGTGTGACACAGGCGGATGCTGGGATAGGGTGAGATGGAGGCAGATAGTCCCCTGTGCAGACCCCAGAAGGAGCGGCTGAAAGAAGAAGAATTAACGCGTTTGGACTGTGGGAGGAAACCGGAGAGCCCGCAGAGAACCCACGCAGGAACAGGAAGTCTGCTACATAGCCAAGATGGTGACCACTGAGAGGTGTGCAGCACTCTAAAGTCCACATGCTTGACAGCGTGAAGGCTCTCACAGCAATGACTGTAAATATGTCCTTTTCCTTCATGAGGGCACTAAAGTTAAATGAAGCACATCCTGAACCTCTGCACAGAGCTGAGAGCTCTGAATCTGTGAAGGACTTAAAGGCAGAGGAAACCTTATGGTCTGCAGAGCAGAAACAGAGCAGCAGTGTTAGCTCACACAACACCGTTTTATTGTCAATCACAGCAAGTGGAACAGAAAAAAGGGTGCTGCAAGACAACGATAAGAAGACAAAAGGCAGCAGCAGACAGGCCTGCTGAAGTGGGGGTGTGGGGAAGATGGTGGAAAACAAACAGGGGGGGTGAGAGGCAGAAATGAGAGGCCGGGGAGACAGAAAAGGAACAGAGGAGCAGAGGAAGTGACAGGTGATGGCAGGAAGTGAGCGAGCAGCGACAGAGGCTGATAGAAGCACCGAGCGAATACCCACCTCAGCTGAGAGGGAACCCCCCACACACACACAATCATACACTTAACACCGCCCATGTCATGAAACCAGGATACCAACGGTGCTCCGCTAACCAATGGGAGGCAGCTACACAATCACATCACTCCTAATTGGGTCTCAGCTTTCTTACACATTTGTTGTTAAGCTCAGTGCAGCTCAGCTCGCGCGCTGCAAACGCGCCACATCTACAGTGGAGCTCTTCCGCTCGTCTCCAGCTCCATATTTTCATTAGCAGACTCAACAGAGACGATCGGAATGATTCACACTTCTTATTTATTACAGACGTTCAATATTTGAACCGTCACTTTTGATTTCCAAATAAAAATAGTTCCTCTAACCATCTGCTTCCCTTGTTTTTAACCAGATCCTGGGAGCATGTAATGAGCTAGTGGCAACAGAAGGTGGCAGAAACACGCCAAGAAGCCACCAAATAGAAGGCGGAGTTAATGTGCTAAGCTAAAGACGAGTGCAGTTAAAATAAATAAAAACAGCTGTCGGCAGCTAGCGTGTCACAAGTCAACCTTAAACCAGCTCTCTGAAGGTTGGCTGACACTGGCTAACAGAAGGCCTGAGCAGCGGGTGGGTGGGTGGGGCTTCTGTGCTGTGCTTCCTGAGATGACCTTATTAGGAATATCTGTTCTGTGACATCATACACGTCTGAAATGGAGCGTTTGGAGCAAAGCGCTTACAGTTTTGAGTAACTGTGTTTCTATGTGTAAATGTTATTTTTTTAATTGGTTTAAATTGTTATAATACAAGTTATTTGTCAAGATTTTAAAAAGTTCAGCACAACACTTTACATACGCAGTTAGCTCGTTAAAAACTGCATTATTTCGATTCACGGCACAGAAGATTTTGTGTTTGAGGACGTCTATAAAAAATAATACTGCGGTTATTGTTGAAACGTCTTCAGTTAACAAAAAGAAGTCCAGTTGCCTTTTTCAAGCTCCAGAGACTACGATGACCTGGATGACTGAGAATCTTAGTTCTTATCAAGGAACCTATTTAGACTGGTGACACAGTCAGGTATACTTCAGCTGAATATTAGTCATCTGTGAAATTGATGAATAAAATACAAGTCAAAACAATCTTTGTTTCCATTTTTAAACTCGGCTGTCCCTCAAAAGGCCTCGCCTTTAAAAACAGTAAAACCAGTAAAAATATGCAGGAAGTGTTTCAGTGACAGAAACTGAGGGCAGCTGTGATCTTTAATTAACAGAATAAACACCGAGTTTAAAGATGATTTAAGGCTGACTGACAGACTAAAGGTGGAGTCTGATGGACGGCTGAGCGAGAGTGACACAGGCCGAAAGAGGTGAGCTCCTCTGATCAATTATTCAAAAGTCTGTGCAGGCTGGAAAATGTCAGCCGGCTCCGCACATGCTCAAACGGACTCACACGCACACACACACACACACACACTCTGCAGGGCTGAGAGGCGGCTCGCTGCAGCGCCGTCCTGCAGGAGGAATCCCTCTGTGAAGCTAATCAGGTTGTCTGTGAGTTCAATCGGCACGTGAACGTTTTAGACCTTTATAATATTTCACATCGTACAGGAAAACGTCCGAGTGTGTAACGGTGAGCTCTGCTCGGTGTATTTTCTCGGCACTGTGGCTGAATTTAAAATAGATGCTTTATGCAGCCTTCAAACTGCAACTGTTTAATCATCGTTACGTTAAATTATCCAGGTTATTAATTATTGAGGAATATCAACCAGACTCAGCAGAAGGCTGTGCATTAACAACTGAAGCAGCACTGAGGAAGACTGAACCTAAATTCCTCCAGAGTGATGTGATGAAGTCAAACTGAATCCTAATGCATATGAATTTCATGCACTCGTCATGTAAAACCTTTCTACTGCTCATATAACACAACAAAGCCTGATATTGCTGACAGAAATCCAGCTGCATGAACCACATCTGTCTGAATCTGAAATCGGGATGAATCAGATTAACGCTGCAGACTAACCCAGTAACTGTGAGTTTCACGGTGGTTAATTAACCAATCAGAGGTCATTAGCCAGACGAAGGCTGTTCGCAGCTTCACTTTAAATCACGGAGACGTTTCTCACTTGTTACCAGAATAAAGACGTTTAGACGAGTTTGAAGTTTTCTGCATCGCCGGTATCTCGGGCTCCGGGGTGCGGCTCTGATAAAATGCTCTGAGCCATCTGGTCTGCAGATTCCATTATGCAAGTAAGAAAAAGGCATCTGCACCTCCCAGAGCACAAGTGTTTTCCAGATCTAATTATCTCTCGCGTTATCCCTTAAAGGCTACGGAGCAGGAGTCATCAGCCTCGTCTCCTCCTGAGCTCCTCATCCATCATCTCCAAGACGGCAGGAACGTCAGGATACATGAGGAGGAGGAGGGATGCTGAAGAACACCATTCATTTAGTGGAGCGGTTGTGTTGTGTGGGGTGTGTTTCTCCTGAGGTCAGAAGGGTTTTGACACTGCTGAGTCAGCATACACCACGCTGCTTCAAACGGCCACTGACGGAGCCTTTTTATGGAAAGGTGCTTTTAAAAAGTGGAACCGAGTCTGGAATTAGAGCGGAATATGAAAACTTCCACACAGGAAGACTGAAAAGCCACTGAGTGAAACTGGAAGAAGGTTTTTTTCTGCTCATGCTTTTGTCATTTGAAATAAAGCTAACAAATGAGACCAGAGTTAAGAAGACATCCCAACATTAGACTCCTCTTTCCTCAGAGCGCGAGTTCAGAAGGTCCGATTCTGAAGAGATTTGTCCTTCGCAGGCTTAAGGCCTCCCAGCATCAGGAGCATGCCCCCGATGGGTCGCCCTCATTCCGACTCCAATAAGATGTTAATGGAAACAACAGTCCTCCTCTTTATTTAGGGTGAACCAGCTGTGAACCAATCAGATGCAGTAAAACTTCATTGTCCTCTTAAACAGGAAGTGCTGCAGCGGCCCTTTAGAAATGTATGGGAATCAAAGAGTCAGCAGTCCCCCTGATCCACCTGCCATCCCGCTGTGTCCTCTCCCGCCCTTCAAATACCTCACGCGGGTCTTTTTCTCAGATTTGGCTTCAATATGAGTTCAATTTTACTGGATGTGTCCTCCCCGCTTCTGCTGATCCACTCATGATGCCCGTTTCTACGCTAACGCGACACCTGCTGCATCTCAGTGCATCCTGAGCCTGACAGCTCACCTTCCCAGAAACACCTGGAGGTAAAAGCTTCTTAAACTCAGCTGCTGTGAGGAAGAGGAGGAGGAGGATCATCATCAGGAAGAGAGTCAAAGACAAGGTGATGAAAGGGATTCAGCTGATGTAAGAGCTGCTGTATTTACAAAGATAACAGCAGCATTAGGCGCTGGCTCTGCTGCAAACTGATGAGTCCTGTTTTGAATGCTAATTAGAGTTCATCAGCTATTAAAAACTGTGGTCAGCACTTTCAGCGCCGTTTAAGACTGAATATCTTCTTAATGAAAAGATGGTTTTTAAAACTGTTACCAAGACGCTCATTAAGAGGTGTTCTCCGCCCTTTACCTCACAGCTGGGTGCGCTCTGTAAAACTCTTCCCTTTGGACCTGCAGGATCTTTGTGTTTGTAGTTATTGTAAAAGTTCAAAAAAAGCTCAGATCAGCTTCACAGATGTGCTCGAGATGCCCTTTAGCGTCAGCGTGCTGCTACATGGATTTTAGAGACGGCACGTAGCGTTGGTCTTAGTCTGTTCTAAGTTCTATCCCATCAGCTCTATGAAAGACCCGGCTCTTCGTCCAATCACTTTAGCAGCACTTTACACAATGCCCCAAATCCATCCATCCACCTTCGCCCCTTATCCAGCAGCTGTGACATCACTCCTGGTGCTGGAGGGGGAAAGGTGGAGCATAAACAGGCAGTGATGCAGATTTGGAGCTTTGTGAAACAGGAGCTTGATGTATCTGAGGCCACCAAAGACCTGCTGCACTGTGGCACAGACGCACATCTTTAAGAAAACAGCATTTGGTGCCTCGGGAGTGAAACCAGGCCGGAGTTTGACACGTCGTGTTACAATTGGACAGAACTGTGTCAGATCCACCAGGACCAGCAGCAGGTTTGTTTTACCTCCAGGTTTCACACGAAGCACAGATGCTCTCAACTCTCTCCAAAGCCTCGTGGAAAAAGCTCTGCAAACACACACAGAGCTCCTTCCAGCTCCTCGCTGCCCCCCCCCCCCCCAAAAAAAAGGAAAAAAAAAAACCCCCCAATCC
>VUQK01025122.1:4183-22138 GCA_015106715.1 Bujurquina vittata
CCGACACTCCAGGTTGAAGGTGGAGTTGAACACGTCCAGCACCTTACAGTCCATAAAATATTCAGCTATCTCCACCACAGATAGATAGATAGATAGATAGATAGATAGATAGATAGATAGATAGATAGATAGATAGATAGATAGATAGATAGATAGATAGATAGATACATAGATAGATACATAGATAGATAGATAGATAGATCAGTATGCAGTCAAGACCTCCAGAGTCCTGCCAATGACTTCTATATTTGACTCATGCACGTATTTGGTCTTCCTTGTGCATGCACCATCATGGCATCTGTTTGCATTTTGACCTGGGTGAGCTGGGCCGGTGATTTCCTATGCTGAACCTGACCTCACTGGTCGCCAGGCATTAACAACGGTCACATCCAAAAAATGAAAGAGCATGTGGCTGTACCACTGTCCTTCATCATCCTGGCCCTCATCATCTTGACTTTCAGCATCCTGACTGTCTGCATCTCCTTCATCATCCTCATCTCCTATGTCTCTATTGTTCTCTGCCAGCCACTCCTCATCACTGCTGTCACTATAATCATCGTCACTGGAGTCAGAGGGAATAAAAATATGACAAATTGATCATTTTACTAACCCAAACTACAACTAATCTGCACAAAAATTGATATATTTTTCAAACTAGCTTATAGGTATACCCAAAGTGAATGTAATTGCAACCAAAACAGTCGTAATGAAAGATAAATCAACTACATGGCTTATGTAAAAATATACTTAGCAATGCATGGCGTCCACTTTGTTGGACACATGGTTATTTGTAATTTGCTACTTATTTGAAATAGAATTTTAAAAGTTAAAAGAATAATATTGTTACTTAGATTTGCCTGCATATCAGCATTTTTTTTATCCAGGGTTCTCCTAGAATAGAAGGTTTACAGGATATTCCAGGAGTGGGCAACAAGTGTGCCTGTCTTCCAATGACTTTCACTTGTAGTTACAACAACTAACCACTGAATTAAACTCAATGGAGGGGGGCAGTAGAGAGCATGCTAAAGACTGATATGCATTCCACCATAGAAACCACTGCATTCAGGAGAACATGACCTTTAAACTTTAGACTTTAGCTGTCCACTGTAGTGACCGCTATGCGCCAGAGGGTAAAATGTGTCCTGGCTGAACTCAGCTTGCTTTAAAACATTTGCTCACAGAAAGTATTTGGTATTTATTCAAGGATAAACTTGAAAAGAAGCCATTTTGCCAACAGTAGCACATTTAAATGTTCAAATGCGGATGGTTCTGCAGAAATGAGATTCGATTAAATACCTGGATGACAGCACCACTCGCTTAATCATGATTAAACTTTGCTGCTGATTTTAAATTTGGACAAAATGTCTGTCCTGAACCATCACATCTTCCCCAGTCTCTTAATGAAATGCAACCAAAAAAGCTCCACAATTGCACATTTGTTGACATTGTGTCTGCTTTTTAAATGTTTAATAAAGCAAGCAAAGAAGCAAGACACATGATTTAAAAACGCAGATTGCAGATGATTTGATTCAAAGCCAGAAAGTTGATGTGCGTCCTCTGCAAGCTGTCTTTATTTGGGACCTGATAAGAACACACTTCCACCTTCATATACAAAAACACAAACACAATCCCACCCACTGCTTAGCGCAGGGTGCTGCTATCAGCATTAGTCTAAAGTCACCTAGCTAACCATGCAGAACTAACACGCTTCTCTGATGTTCGCGTACCCACAACAAAAGGGCCTTTAAACATATAATGCATACATGCAGGATTTAATATTTAATGTAAAGGCTCTCTCTCTTTCTCTCTCTCACACACACACACACACACACACACACACACACACACACACACACAGAGCCATATTCAGATTTTGTGTGCACTACAGAGCTACAAAGAGGGAACTCTCAAGAGATTAAAATACATCACAAACTCCCATAAACGAGGCCAGAGCTTGTGCATGTGTCCATGTAAATGTGCGCGCTCTTGTGTGGATTGTGATGAATTATAAGAGTCCAACAGGCTTGAGGCCAGAGGACAGAACCTTACTGAGGTGAGGCCAGGCCCGCCTGCCTGAGTGTTAGTGCATATGAGATCACAGGGCAGCAGCAGGGCAGTCTGCAGGAGGAGGCGAGGTGTGAATCAGGGCGTGTCTGAGGCAGGGACGACTTTGTTAACCTATTATTTCATTCCAGCTTGAATCCTCGAGAATAATTCACTGGCATCGTTTTTATTGATGGGCAGGATTCACATTCCTGTCTGTTTTTAGAATTGGCTCTGATGACACCATTCCTGTGTTAATGTACAGTCTGAAAAATATGAGACATGTGGTGGTAGGGTTAGGTTTTGTTGCTTAAAAAATACATTTCAAATGAAGGCTTATACATTTTTGAATGACAGCTTTTTTCTGTTAACGCTTTTCCATTCCGGTGGCCCAAGCGGTCAAAATCCTCTAAAAAATCTACCCAACCCTAATCTTGGGTTGCCAGTTAACCTGGCCTGTGCTATAAGGCAAGTTTAACATACTGAGATATCTCTTTGTTATCTGTCTTCACATATATGTCTTTGGCAGTCAGGAAAGTGGTCACATGAAGGTTGTTATTGTCTTTAAAAGTTAAGCCAGGGCTTCCAGTTCTAGCTACAATCAGCAGAGCGGCATATTTTATCAAATATGACTGAACTACGAGAAAAATACAAAGAGGTTAAATATGCAATAAAGGCTGAAAGCAACACGTCTGCGACAGACAGAGCAGTGGTGCGAGTGTGTGTGAGAGGAAAAGTAAAGTATTAAAAGAGCTTTTCTTGGTAAAACTGGAAAAGTGCAGCTAAATAAAGTCGAGCCAAATTAAAGGCAGGAGGGAAAGCTGGCAAAAGCTGCTGAATGTGTAAGTTAAATATCGATGAGTACGACGTCTGTAAGATCATTTTAGCCTTATTCTTTCAGCTGCCGCCTCAGTTGTTTTTAATGGTCCGAGAGCAAAGAAAGATTAAATATAAAAACATTAGTCAAATGCCAGCTTAGCCTACTTCCAGATTTGATATAGGGTCAAGTACAAATAGGGATTCTGTTTTAGGATCATAGATTAAGGCAAATAAAATTTCTTGCAGCCAATGGGGAAAAAATAATCAAGCTGTAAAGTTGTTCCTAATGATCTTTATTTATTACTGATACACTCAGCAGTTCACATAACAGGGCCAGAGGTCTGTTCCAGGAGTGCTGATGCTGTTTTCCAGAGCATTGATTAGGCACTGGTTTTGACATAGCATGTCTGCATACATGTTTGGTGCATAAGTTACCATGGCAGTGTGACATGCTAAGACGGGAACCACCTTTGTAACACTCAAAAACCAGGGTTAAACCATGAGTTGCCTCGATAAGCCCCAAATCCTACTTCGTGGGCTTTGATAGATATTAAGAGCGTCAGGTGAAAAGCTGTCGGAGGCTCGCACTCACTGTCCTGATGAATGCTGCCGCTTTACAAAGCAGATTGTGAGCAAAGTGCTGACATGACAAACAGTCCTGGTAGACTATAGCCTGGGGTGGCTGTGGCTCAGGAGGTGGAGCAGGTCATCTACTAATTGGAAGGCTGGCGGTTTGATTCCTGGTTGCTCCAGTCTGCATGCCAAAGTATCCTTGGCCAAGATACTGAACCCCAAGTTGCTGTCCAATGCAACTGCTGAAGTGTGAATGTTTGATAGAAAGCACTTTAAGAGAAAACAGTGCTTGTATCAATGGGTAAATGCAAACATGTTGTATAAGAGCCAAGTGCTCTGAGAGGTTGTAAAAAAGCTCATAAGTGTAAAGTCATTGTGTCAGTAGGTGAGATCCATCTGCTGTTTAGCATGTTAGCATGCTAACATTTGCACTAAACATCCGTGCACCAGTTAATTTGTTATAAATCCAAATGTTGAAGAAATCAAAGAGGCACTGTCAAAAATGTCTGATGACTCTTGGTGATGTTATATAAGTCAGGGGACCACCAAAGTCAACAAGACTACAGATACCACCAAATAGTTTTTACGTCATCAATGAGGTTGGTTATTGGTTAGCTTTGTATGATTTTTTTTTATTATTAGTTCCACTATTCAAAAAGTTATGGGCAGATTTCCATAAAATGTATTATCAGAGGTGGGGGTGGCCAAACTTCAAAAGTCTGGCGTCAGACCAGATCCAGAAATAATCGGTAGGCTGATTTGCCATTGTGAGATAGGGCAGTATCGGACATTTGATGTCATATTTTCATATATTCCCTTCTGGATGCAGGGACTTAATGCCTGCATGGTACGGGAGGAACTTTCCGCCTTTGATGAGGTATTAGTCTCACACTGCCCTTGCTGTTTATGTGTCTGTACAACCCACTGTCCTTGCGTCTCTGAACATATTAAGTAACTCTAGAAATGGGAAAAATCAATCCTGGACTTTGCTTTCATTATGGAATTAATGTCAGTCTACTCTGAAAGGTATTTTCTTTTTGCCTTTAGGTCTGATTTTTAAGGCGTACGCCGATAAAATATCTAAAAAGACATAACAGTAACAGAACATGATGTTAGAATCTTTCAGTACCAATGAAATTGATAAATGATTTAATCCTGCCTGGAGAGAAATGTTGCTTTGGCACTGAAGTGCCGTCAGTGAGGTTACTTCAAAGTACACGGGAGTTCACGGAAAGTGCATTACCCTCTAAAATTGAAAATGTAGTCCAAATAATCTAAATATATGGCAATATTTGTTAAAGATTGCATTACACAATATTAACCTGTTAATTGTAGCTGTGTAAGCATGCTTTGCAAATCACTGCTTGCTCGGTTTGGACGGAGCCTGGTGCATTTACAGTTTCTTTAATTATCTTTGCTTTAATTAAGTCTTTTGCTTTTTTATTTCTACTTTATTTGTGATGTAGGTCATTAAAGCAACAACCATGATGAAAAGGGGTTTGAAATGTGAAATTCATTTGCGTGATGAACTGCACCAGAGCAAAATGCAGCGCTCCACTCGGGTTCCTTTGGCGCCAGCGAGCTTGCAGTCTACATCTGAAATGTAGACATGAAATGAATCAAGGCCGCAAATCATCAGGCTTTTTTTAGATGAATTCCTGTAGACAAACACTGGCATGATGACATTTTATCACGTTTATAAATGAGGCCTTTGCTTCCTGAATGTGAGAGTCATTCCTAATGAGTCATATAATGAGTGTCCTAATTTGTGGTAGCAGTGGTAAATCCAAATGTGAGAAACACAACATAATATCAGCTATTTGGTGGAGTAAAATACTTTGAGCATGAGTGGGACTGATGGGAATTAAAAAGCACCAATAAGAATAGGGGTCAGTGTTTTTTTTTTCCTTCATGTGTAGCCATTGGATCTATGATAGAAAAAAAGAAACTATCAAACAGCCGTTTGTGGAAGTGCGTACGGTCATTAATTACAATTATACTGCTGAAATTGTTGGTTTTCTATAAAGGTGTTTGTCTTACACTGTTTTATATGTAAAATGTTCCAGCTCAGAGGCCTTGCAACATTAACAGGAACATGTGGACTTCATCCTCCCCATAAAATAGCTGGTGTGAGGTGCAATCATTATGGTCTGTGCGTCAGCTTACAAATATAAAGCTTTTTTTTTTTTACTGCTTGTGCGTCTCTGATGGCCCAGTTCTGTTAGAGTCACAACTCTGCAGATTAAATTTCATTTTGAGAAAAAAAAGCAGACTCTGGGGATCCAAATTTGGCAAGTAGGGTAGGTGATGTGTGTAGACTGTGTTGATGTAGCCTTAAAACTCATGTACTTTGAGTTAGTGGGATAAGGCATGCACCGCATTCGGGGTAAATTCCTCTGAATGTTCTACTTCCTTTGGCAGAAATGACCTCAATATGTAACAATACAACTCGTGAAAACGTCCTTACCTCATGGGATAAATTCACAGTGCAAAATACTGCAGATTACAAATACAAAAAAATACATTACAATACAATACTGTACATACATTCTCCTGGTTGTGCTCCTACCCATTTTGAAATATACTGATGTTGATGATATTTTGGGATGGATGGATTAGATTAGATTCAACTCATTGTCATTGTGCACACAAGGAAACGAGGGTTTCAGATCACTCATCCAGAGACGAGCATCTGCAGTCATGCAGCCAGAGACCGGCGCTACCGTTAGGCAATGTGGTTTAAGTGTCTTGCCCAAGGACACAACGCAGCACAGGGACAGGGCTTGAACCTGCAACCCTACCCACTGCACCACTGCCACAACTTGGATGGATTGATGGCCATGTGAGATAGTTGTAAAGAGGCAGTGTCAAATGTATGCTGATGACAGTCATCTCTGTATCAGCTCTGCAACCGACTGAAGAGTTAATGAATAGGGAAATGATTCAAGTGGCTATGAAATCATTTCCTCTCTTTTTTCAACCACACAAAAACTGTTTCAACGTGTTTTTCTAATAAGATGAAAACTATATGATGGTTTCTCAATAATTATTAATTAGAAAGAAATACAATAGGTTAAATTTGAAGCACACACTGGGAAAATGTATAAAAGAGTAAAGATCAGATTCAACCATTTTTAACTTGTCTGTCTAAAAATGCTGCCCAGCTATGACTGTATAACATATTACCTTTCTTACTGTGTGACTGTTTGATGCCAGACAACTAAATCAACAACAAAACCCATAATGCCGGTACACAAACAGCAGTACATCTTGTTAAAATATAAAGTATAATATGTTAAGCTTTGAGAATTGTATCCGTTTTTCAATGTTGACTTTAAAAATGGATGAAAGGCGTTGCCCCTAATTTGGTCAGTCCAATGATTTTAAAAATCAGTAGCAAAGATATAACCACGAGCGGAGCTGTAGCTAACAAAATGATCAGACCTTCACAGTTAAAGGTCCGCAGATCTGGAACACTGGCACAGAAATAAAAGCATGAACTGATTTAAAAACCTTTAATACAAAGATAAAATTAAACAAAGGCAAATCTGGGATCACTGAAATTGGCCTTTTGTCATTCTAAACCATTGTTCTTAAATCCTTACTATATAAACAAGTTACAGTCAACTTTGAATCACCAGTTAAGCCACCTTGTCTTTCAACTGTGTGAAGAGTAAAAGTGCAAAGTCCACATAGTAAGACCCTGAACGGCACGTTTTATCCTAGGATGCTCTTGGTGAGAGGCAAGTGCTAACAACTGTACCATCGTGGTTAGCAGTATGTGTTTTCAGAGACATTAGAAAAGCAATAGGAAAAGGGACCAAACTGAAATATCTGAGCTGGCGTGTTATATTTTACTCTTCACAGGAAGAAAAGAACATTTTACATGCTACCCAAACGTCATTCTTAGAAGTGTAACATATGCATCATTTACAATGTGTACATGGGTTTCAAGACATGCAGTATTTATTTGCCCAGTCCTTCAGTCCACCCTGTTTTCCATCACATGTTTGACCCAATCTATCCAATTCCTTTTTTTTTTTCTGTCTTCACTTTTAGCCATGTCAGTAGCAGTAGTGTCCAGGCTACATATCACACTCTTCCTGTTCATCCATCCATCCATCCATCCATCTGCTGCCAGTTTATTATCTATGGTCATCTGGTGTCATGCTCAACATTCACTTGTCCACTGCTGATTAATGCTTTATTAGAGTGAGTCTTGGCTATAGGAGAAATAGTAGAAATTTGTCTTCTTTGGGAAGATGCTAACATCAACACAGGAAGACCGCTGTATTTACCTAAATATTGACTCATAAGACTAAAATAAATCTGCATCTGAATTGTGATTGTGCAGCCTCCCCCGGGTTACTTTGAAGGCTGTGTGAGTAGCAGCATGGTCAGTATGCAATTTGTTCTGTTCAGTCACATTACATCACACAGTGTCTCAAGTGTTTTGTTTCATAATCCTCAGGTGCAATACACATCATCGCTGTTATCAAGCTTATCCCAGCCTGGACTCAAATTACACCAGCTTTTATATCAGCATAAACTGTCAGCCTTGTTATTTTCATTGGCCTTTTGAGTGCAGGTGCAGGTGTAAAGAGACCAAAGTAGTTTTGATTGGGATGTTTCTGTGCCGTCAGATGTGGGATCCAAATCACCATACAACCATCCCTTTAGGTGAACACCGAGGTCAACTGTAGATTGCGTGTAGGCAGCAAGCCAAACAATACTGATGAGGCAGATGTTTGGAAATAGCAGTGTGTGTGTGTGTGTGTGTCGTGTGCGTGTGCGTGCGCGTGCGTGTGTGTGCGTGACAGAGAGAGAGAGAGACAGAGGGAACAGAAATGCACTACAGTTTTTATAGCACCTTTTTTCTTCTTAGTGACCAATCAAAGCACTGCACAGTACCAGCCACATTTAGACAAACCCACCCATACCTTCTTTGCACATTAAATACTTCATCGACATCACATCCATACCGGCTGACACTAATTAAGCTAACCGGGACATGGCAGGAAATCTGAGCACCCAGTGAAAACACAGAGCATGCACACTTCAATGAGGACCCAGATTTGAACCCAGAACCTTTGAGCTGGAAGGGGACAGCACTAAGCTACAGTGACCACAAATTGGCTGTTCAAAAAGAAGGCAAAAATCGTGCTAACAAGAAAACATTTCATCAGGTGTGTTTTAGAGACAGATTTGCTCATACAACACATTCGTGTCTGTATTGATTTATTCAAATAAGCAGCATTGGGTGTGACATGCTTCAAAGTAATTCATTACTGTAATCACATTACATTTTTTGATAATGTAATAATGTATCACATTACTATACTAAGCTTAGAAGTCGCATTACAGTGACAATTATATTGTCACTTGTGTTACAAAGGTTCTTCAATTATCTGTAGGACACGGCTTGTTGCACTGGGACTGCAGCAAGCAGTGGAGTGGTCTACAACGTTTTAAGCGTGGGGATAAGGACTTTACTTTTATTTTTATTGCACAAAAGGAAACAATGAGACAAGAGCTCAATGTTAAAGTGCAAACTGCATTCAAGAGAGAAACAACTGCATTATACTGCTAACACAACATCTTATCTGCAAAAATCTAAAAGAAATCTAAAAGAAAGCAAGCTAACACAAAGCTGGCAATGAACCCAGAGTGATGTTAAAGCTGAGTGTATGCAAACCGCCGCCCAGCAGCCAGCGCCTCATCTTTAACAGGTAATGAAGGCAGTGATGAGCAGGTTTGTAGCACTGTAGCCTCCATCTCTACCTGGACATGTTTCAGTAGAATCACAGCGGCGATTGCTTTTGAGCCTCTTTGAGCTGATTTGCTTTGCGTTGTTGACTTTGTGTTCATGCTTTAACACGGAAAGAAAGATTATATGACGAGATTATCCTCATTAGGATAGGCATCTGCGTGCATGACTGTAGCCTAAAGTTTACATTGTAAATTGTAATTATGTGACAGTGCATTTCAGGCTACGTTACAGAGTGACACTAAAGTAATGTAACGAGTAATTCTTTACTTTTTATAAGTAACGACCCAAACACTTCATGTAACAGCAACAAAACACAACACTGACTACATGTAAGCAACTGATGCACTGTAAGCAGGACTCTGTCAGATAAAGATCGTTAAGCTTTACGGGACAATTCAACCAATGTAAATGTCCTCTTTAAGGTTTCAGACATTCAAATGACCTCCTCCTCGGAGACTATTTTAGGGGAAGGAGAGAAGGCAAAAATCCTGCCAAATAAGTATCAACATGCGGAAAAATGAGTGAAAGCGAATATCCAGGAACACAGCCCACAGATGCATGCACACATTTTGCATCTCTTTACACCTGGGATTCTTTCCTTTCTAAATAAGGCTGACACATGTAATCCCCTGTCTGAGATATGTTTAATATATTAGGATAAAACTCTCTAAACAGCACAAACTCTGTGTGTGTGTGTGTGTGTGTAAGCTGCAGCAGACACTACAGCAGTCAGGCAAAAACAAGATGCACTTGTAGTTCCAGCACCTTGGAGGGGAATCAAATTAAAGAAACATGCTAATTGCCTCGAGAGGACAACAGGAGACTTAGCAAAAATGTCAAGGCACTTTGTAATCAGTATGAGGAGTACTTGCACACCTCTACACCAGCATGACAACAATTTGGGACAAATAATGTTTTGTTTGTGAGCAAAAGAGCAATCATGAGACTAATGATTAATGAGGCATTTGAGTTTTAAAGTGCACATATTGTGGTAACACAGGCAGCAATGCTGTCAGCCGTCAGCCACAATACAACACCCGTAGACACATTGCTTCGAAACACAAATAAACCCATACAGAAATTAAAGAAAATTAAGCACAATCAACCTGTTCCTCACAATCGCGCACTTCAATTTGCACAAGCACACGAGCTGCCGTTGGACCCCATGCCAGGCGCAGCTGTGCTTTCATAGAGGAACAGCAGGACTCGAGCGGGGCTATTTCAGGCTGTGGCGGCCAGATTGAATTAAAGCCGGATTAATCCCTGTAGAATTTGTGTCATTCTTCCAAGCAACACTAAATCCAAATCAAATTATACAACCCGCCCCCCGCTGCCACCAACACCACCACCATCATCCACGGTACTGCAGCACCATGCCTCGAGTGTGCGCACACGTGTGCATATATAGATGTCGATGTCTTTTTCCTCTCCGGTTTTTATCCCTCATTCTCAACCGCATCATCTTTCCGTCCCCCGCTCCCCCGTTAGCCGGCCTTTTGTTCCTCTCCAGCTGTGACTGATGTGTGGAAAGTTAATTGATAGTGACAGCCTCTAAATCCAGCAGAGGAATCATTACATGAAAGAGGAATTTGGGATGGTCATTGGGTTCACTCAACTCACTTTGCCTTGTACTGGCCAAACATCACTTATTACCATTATTTACAGAGTCATGCACACACACACGCAAATCAAATCAGTAGAACGAAGCATAGCGGCATCTAGATCGCAGCCATCTGGCAGTGCTCCAGCTCAAGTTTGGGCAAAAATAATCTCCCTCATAAACAGATACCAAATTCATCCAGCTGCAGCTTTTTTTTCTTTTTGCATAGCTGTCTGCTACTTGGGGGGGGGCATTTTGTCAAAAGTTTCAACTAGAGCACTATCAGCATCTTTGACTTTCTACGCACTTGATTTCTTTCACTTTCAGAAACAGTGAAAGTTATTGTTAAATTGGCCTTTTGGAGCACTCTTCACATGAACTATAGGAATGTTATTCCTAATGAAAAATGATGCCAGTCTGTGCAACATTGTGGTTGATAATGTGTTGAATGGCACAGAAGCAACAGAGTCTGGATAAAAAAAATATACAAATTAAGTTAAGCTTTCTTAAATTATATCAAAATAACCTCTTATGCTTAAAGGATTTTTCTTTCTTTAATGATGCCATAGTCAGACTGGGGAAAGCAGTGGTCGGAGAAGTTTAAAATTATTGTGGCTGTGTCCAGTGAATTTGTGATCTTGTTACCATTGAAACGACTGTTTTTGCAGGTGACACTGTGCTCTGTAGTGAGAGTAAGGAACAGATGGAAGAGAGACTGGAGAGGTGGAGGCATGCACTGGAGAGAAGAGGGATAAAGGGCAGAACAAGCATGTGTGTGAAAAAAGAAGAAAGAGAGTAGTACTGGTAGTAAAGGTGGATTATTTTAAATACCTGGAGTCAACCATCCAACGCAATGGAGAGGCGAAGAAGAGAGTGCAGGCAAAATGGAGTGGGTGGAGGCAAGTTTTAAGGGATGATTGTTGCAGCAAGAGTGAAAGGGAAGGTTTACAAAATGGTGGTAAGATCTGCTATAATGTATGTTATAGAGATATAACGGCAGGAGGCCGAGCTGGAGGGGGCAGAGAGGATGGTGTTAAGGTTTTCATTGGAACTGACCAGAATGGACAAGATTAAAAATGAGTACATCAGAGGGACAGCTCAGGTTTGAGCAGTTTGGAGACAAAGTTAGAGACACGGCTGAGATAGTTTGAACATGTGCAGAGAGAGCGGATACAGCTGCCAGGGAGAAGGAAAAGAGGAAGACCTCAGGGGAGGTTCGTGTATGCAATACGGATTTAACTGCAAAATGACATAGGTGTCAAGCAGGCTGTCCCTATGCACTCATCAATGCCGCATTTGCAACATGCTGGCAAGCTGTCTGCATTTCTTACTGCTCTGCAGTCAGTTTGAGTCAGACCACAACTGTTTGGAGACACTTTTCCTTCCACCAGGCGACCTGTGCAATCACCTTGTGATCAAAAGTTCTTGCCCAGACACTGAGCATGCAGCACCCTCAACTTTGGGTGACCAGTTGGTCACTGCAAGTGTGTGCAGTCACTCACTGAATGCACAAAAAAAATTCAATGCAATCATGGGGCAACCACCTATTTTTCTTAGTTGCAAAGAGGTTGCCTTTCTATTTTTACTCTAATGTGAAAGCCTGTAACCAGGCTGTTTTGCCTTGCCTCTCTTTAAGCCAGCTTTCTTCTGATAGGCTTCCCTTCATAAACAGAAGGAATAAACAAATGGTGTGATGTCTCTGCTCACAGCAAGATTTTTGATATTACCATATTAGAAATATCCAGCTGTTTGGAAACCCAGTGTTTAGAGAACATGCAGCCATCCAGCCATACATACAAACATACAAAAGTGGAACATGTAGCCTGACAGAAAAAAATCCAAATGGAACTTTTGATGTAGAAATAGTATAGTTAATAATGTCTAATATGGAGTGTCAGATGAGAGTGAAAGTAATAGATCTTAGCAGGGGAACCGGGTCACTGGGTGCATCAGCTTGTCCTGGTACAGTAGCCATTCAGCATAGAGTTTGAGCTTAAATCACGATAACCCACTGCACTGCTCTAATCTAGGAAATGTTAATCTTCAACCCCTTAACCACTCTGAAAACCTCATGGTGAGAATTCAAGGAGCACTTTTTTATCTCAACCACACTTTGGTTTTGAGTGCTTCTGTGGTTGATTTGTGGGAAATGGGGACTAAATGTGAAGGGTCCCAGCCGAGACGCTGCCATCATGTGGTCTGTGTGTGTGTGTGTGTGTGTGTGTGTGTAGATAGGAATGTCTGAACTGAGTGTGTGTGAGTTTCCTCTATCTCAGTTTGATGGACGTATAGGAGCTGGAGAGGAAGACTGAAGACGAGTAAGGGAGGAGTTGAGAGATGAGCGAACAACAGCAGCCGGTGGCATCAGGCTGGGAGACGAGTTTATTGACATGCTCACCCAACAAGGGATGTCGTGCACGCTCTCTGTTTCGAACACACGTGATCGCAGCCGTTTGTTCACAACTCTTGGAAAAGTCAAATCTGTTGCCCTTGTTTTTCGCTGCTCCTGAACAAAGTGTCTGGACATTTTGTTGCCCACACGTCATTAAACGTGTTAAAAAAATCAGATCAGCTCCAGATTTCTTCATTTAAAAAGTAAATAAATATTGTATCTTGAATTTTGGGTGGACTGTATTTGGGTAAAAGTACAGGTAGTAACTGTACACATAACACGATGATGTAATGCTTGTGCTAACACACACGATGCACAAGAACCAGTGTTAATGACAGCACACACTTTGCTTCAGGATAAAGGAAATACATTAAAAGTTGACCTCGAGGATGAACACAATGTGTTGGGAGGAACACTGAAACTCCATTTAGGAACTTTGACTTTTTAAAAATAGCACTCACTACTTAAAGTACATTCATTTGGGAATGGTGTCCAAACTCACCGGTCAGTACTACTACAACACAGAAAAGCGCGACACAGTTTCAGAAAGGAGGCTCGGCAACGACAAAAGAAAGATGGAGAAAGACACAAAAGGGGAGAGCGAGATGAAAAGTCCACTTCCCAGACACCCCTGCCATGTCTTTCTCTTATATAAAGGTCTTATATTTCCTGGTGCAGGAGATAAAGTGAGGAGGTGTTATAAAGATGTGTAGGAGAGACAAAGGGTCTAAAGAAGTTTAGAGACGGAGAGCGATTTAGGGAACTGAAGGGCAACGTTTTCCTAGACTAAAAGACAAAAATCGGACTCAGAAGAAAAGCACAGTGCACTAGAGACATTCAGAGTGATAGAATATTAAAAACTGAGTAGAAAAACGTGATATGTTATGGTAGTACAAGTAGTTTATCTTTCTGGCTTCTTCTCTTAACCCTGTGAAAAGCTCCTCATTTCTCAGGGCAAGTAGCAAAGAGAGGTGTGAAAGATGCAGGAAGAGAAGCAAAAGAAGAAAAGATAGGCAGGAAACAGTGTAGCTGTAGGGAAAAGAGGAAGAAAAAAGGGCTGGAAAGATCAAAAAGGGTAGAGAAGGGAGGGTGAGGAATAGAGGGGAAGAGTAGGGAGAGAGATTTTTGACAATACAACCCATCACCTCAACACCTCGCCCGCTATCATCCCGTCCTATCTTACCCTGTCATGGAACAACCCAAGCAGAATGAAAAATGAGAGAAATACTGGGAAAAAGGAATAAAGCGTCCAGGCTAAAGGAGGAGGAGGAGGCAGCGAGGTGAGATTGACCATCCTGCAGTGTGTATCGCTCTCCTCCATCTCCTTTTCCCCACACAGGTGACTCCTGGGGGATACACCACCCTCTTGAATCAATCTGTTTTATTACTAAAGCCCAAATCTGTCTGCCATTTTATTTGTAATAAAGTGATCACACAAAAATACGTACTATGATTTACAGTAGAGACCATTCAGCGCGATAAAGCCATACATCATGGGAGATGGAGATTTTAAAACAAACTTCTGATATCTGCTTATCTCAGCTATTTGTGGACTGGCTTCATTGTTTATCTGTAAAAGTGGATTTACAGTAAAAAAAAAAGTTAAAAAACAAAAGAATAACGCAGAGGCAAAGCAAAAGAAAGGTACAAAAGCCACTTTGAGCCTCTATATTTATGAAGAGGAGTGTGCTCTGCGCCCACTACTGTTCTGCATAGGCCTGAATCCGGTCAGCTAAATCCTTGACTATGGATACCGACTATGAAATGGAGCAAACATCATGGACGACATCAAGCTGTCGGCCAGGAGTGAACGAGACTATAGATTCACTGATCCCTCTAAATGCACCTGGACACTTTTATTATCTGGGGCTTATGGTTAAGTTCAGTGGTTTCATTTTTCAGGTAAAGGTGAGGTTATTATTGAGAGAACAAACTGCCTCTTTTTTCAAAAATGTAAATGTAGCCATTTCCCTACTTTTTCCTTTTCCTTTTGTGGCAAAACCAGCTAAATCCACTTCCTGCACACAGACGTAGTTAAGAGTGGCAAGATCCCTTTTGATTGAACTGGAAACATGGAAAATGATGAAAGAACACAGAATAAATTAGAAATTCACCATTTCTTGGGTTAGTTCATTCATATCCATACCATAGCCATCATTCTCTTCAGTCCGTCCTCTGCCCAGTGTGAATGAAGGCGAAAGACCCAGATATTAGACTATCATAAAAAGATTTCTACAGATATTCACACAGTACAACTGCAATAGTGAATAATGACAGGGGGCTGTGACCGGCACCACCCATGTGCTGGTACACGCCTAGCCGCTGACCCACCCAGCTTACTTACCCTGCAACCGGACCGTGTGAGAGACCCTGTGTTAACAATCTGATCACCACCAACAAAAGCTGGCTTCACAGAGCAGCCAGTGCAGGAAACACCTCGAGTCACATGATTCAATCTTGCGTTCTAATTGATTCTAGGAATGGAGAGGCTTTTGCAGGCAATGGGAAGTGGCTTTGAGAGCTAACCAACTGACCATAGTAATGGCGGACTAGCAGAAGAGGAAGGCTGCAGTGATAGACTGCGTGCGTGTGTGTGTGCATGTGTGTTAAGCCAGCATCAACTTGGCAACATGGCAATCACGCCCCAAAAACCAAAAGAACTATCTTCAGCAACAAGAACAACAAAGGCATCCACAGATCCGTAATTTCTACAGTGCCAGGCTAGGACCACATGCAGACCAGAACTAAATCTAAATCCACAGAAGATGTGTCGCAATGTTGCCTTCAGCCTACCTTCTACCACGACGACAACCAACTTACAAAAGATTTTGAAAAACTGTGTGCAACTCCACCTGGAAGAATCTGTGCCATTTAAAAACCACAGACGGTCACAGCAAATTAGCTTCAGATGTATAAAATGAATTGAAACATTTTTTAAAAAATCATTCTTTTAGTAGGAGCTGATGCCTAGAACTTTTGCACATTTTTGTGCATTAAAGTCTCTGAGAATTGAGTATTTGCCGAATAAGGCCAGGTTGTTTATCGTGGCAAAAAACAAGTTTTAAATCCTTAAAATCAAGGTCCCTCACACCAAGTCTCCAAGAAAGAAGCATTTATAGCTTCCCAATGTGTCATCATGTCTTACAGTCAGCACTTATCAGCTCTCACAGAGAAAAAACATGTAAGAGAGGAAGAATATTTTTTAAAGGATGTAATAAGTAAAAAAATGAGAAAACGAATGAGTGTGATTCATGTGGCTACTTTATAATTAGCTGACAAGAACCCCACCAAGTGACTGAAGCATTAGATTAAACAATGTTCTGTATTTAACAGCCACGGCTGCATGCTCTGGTGCTTCAGTAGTGCAATCAGAAAGCCTCTCTCTCACACCCGCACCCACATGCATACACCACATACTCATGTCAAAGATTGCACACACACACACACACCCTAACCTTCCATGGCTGCCACAGTGCTGCACCACCACTGGCTCTTGACAACAGTCTAATTGCTAATTATACACATGGCCCCCTTCCGAGAACTTGCAATCCTAATGAAACTGCTTCCCTGTCTGGTGCGCAGACAGGTCTTTAGCAGACATCCAAACGGACACACACAGAGAAGGATCCCATGCATACGTGTATGCACAAACCAACAGACACACACAGCAGGGCATTGTGTGTCCTTGAGGTCAAGAGGAAAGTCAGAGGTTAAGGATGAATGAATATCAAACTGCAAGTACAGAGCAATTAACTTGACCCTGTTCATAAAGAGTGCATGAGTGACATTGTTGGTGATTAATAGAAAATGATTCATGCATAAACTCTGCATGAATGATTCTGAATGGTGCTGTAATTACATGTTTTGTGGCTGCAGAAAAAACTTACTTCTCTATGATTTCTACTGAAGGCTCATAATTTATTCTAAAAATAACAATAGCGAATGAGCTCCTACAATATTTTTTTCTGTCGTTAAGGCAACGATCAAGGCATTCAACGTTTCTAACGGATATCAATGTTACAAATGTTCCCACAATGTATGCTGACTGCTGAGTCATAATCACAATACATAATACAAGCTAAGGCACCTTGTTTCACTAATGCCTGGCATTAGTGCCATTTGTACAGCAGGCAAGACGGCTGGCAGCCATTTTTAGATTCAATACGATGGCTAAAAAAGGCCCTGCTGATTGCTGTCATGCTACAATCAGCTAATTTGCATGTCATCACATTTGATGAGGTAGATTATTTGGCATAGAGTTCTGTGGCTTACAGTATCAGGGCGAGAGCCAGAAAAAAAAACAGCAGTGAGAAAAAAAAACACAGAAAGTAGAAAACTATACTTTAACTTCCAGAAACTGAGAGGACATCCATCATTCTGTTATTCAGAGGAAATCCCAGAGAAGATTGAAGAGGCCACTTTGAGAGCAGAGGGAGAAACAGTATTACCAATCAAAATAAATTAATGAATGTGACAAAATATACGTATGGAATCATGTAAAACAAGGTTTCATGTAAAACAAGGTGATATTTTGCATGGTGTTTCTGCATTCAGATGTTAAATCCACATTAAATCTGAAGAAAAGTTACTGTTTGCTAACTTTTAATGTGTCTGTGGCAACATGGTCACTGAATGTTTCGACCAAAGGAGAGTCTGGTGAAAAATAATGGACTTCAAAAGGCCTTTAAGATGAATTATAGCAAAGGATATGAATCATCCATCCATCCATCCATCCATCCATCCATCCATCCATCCATA
>VUQK01025125.1:0-13983 GCA_015106715.1 Bujurquina vittata
GCCTCATATTGTGCTATGTTGAGTGTACAGCATTAAAATGGTAAGGATTTGCAGAAATTAGAAGAGGGGAATAACAAGTGTAAGAAGACACTCACCATATTTTTACTGTTTATACTTCACTCTGTTTAATCATTCTCTTTGTCTCGTCCACAGCATGTTTTTTGTCCTCTCTCTCTCCCCTCAGCCCCAACCAGTCGCAGCAGATGACTGCCCCTCCCTGAGCCTGGTTCTGCTGGAGGTTTCTTCCTGTTAAAAGGGAGTTTTTCCTTCCCACCGTCGCCAAGTGCTTGCTCATAGGGGGTCGTATTGACTGTTGGGTTTTCTCTGCAGTATTGTAGTGTCTTTACCTGCAATACAAAGCGCCTTGAGGCGACTATTTGTTGTGAATTGGCGCTGTATAAATAAAATTGATTTGATTTGATTTGACGTATTTTGAAAAAACTTGCCTTTATGCAAACTTTGCTTTGGAACGGTACTTGGGCTGAGAGTGATGACGTTTCACCCGCCCCGCTGTAACGCCTGACTGCGCTGCTTTCTCTGCTCAGGTGAGTTGCCCTCTGTAACCCAGGTAACAGCAAACAGCTGTTCTTTATTCTCGTTCACTGCTTGTGTCTGAGTCATTCATCAGGTTTGTATGTAATGATATTGTTTTATTACTTTTTCACCTTTACTTGAGTAAAGAAGTTGAATCAGTATGGCTCTGCTCTGCAGCTGTGGTGATGCAATGGTGGAAAATGTGCAGTTATGTAATATAATAATAATATAATAATACAGGCTGAATGATGTTTGTTGTGGAAAAATCAGGAATCATCAGATACTCTTTATTTCTTTGAGCATTGCCAGATAATATAAAACAGCAGATCCAACATTATTGTAGCAAAAATATTTCACTTCCTGAAGCACTGTGATGGCTCCGCCCCCAGCGTGCAAGTCCAAAGCCTCTGTGGTTCCGGGAAAATCAATTAAACCTAACGAGGCTTCAGGGTTTCCCTCAGAGCGGTGGAGCTACGTTTAGATTCAGGTACAGACATTGCTTTAAATACAGAACCTCTCATCATCAGCATCATCAGCATCATCATCATCAGCATCAGCATCAAGGCTTTAAAGGCACCACAGAGTAAGAAAAGAAAGGAGTCACATTATTTGCAGTGTTGCGGCGTGGAAAGGAAAAACGCCCAGCGGCTCGTCTGGCTGAAGGAAAGCTGTCACACAATTGGCCGAGTGTCTCCACCCACTCACAGGCTGTAGGCGGAGCCTCGGATCTTCTAAATATTGGTCTCCTGAGCGTCTGCAGGCCTTCAGTCAGGTGCCGCTGATACAGGATCTCCGTCCCAGCACTCCAGGGGCTCGCGGTGGCGGCTCGGCCGAATGTCCTCCTCCTCATCAGCCTGAACTCGTCGCCTCCTGTGGGGGAAGTTTCTCAGCATCAGTGACAAAGCTACACAAACCTAACCTGTGAAGATGTGAGCAGGTAAGTTTATGTTACCTCGCTCTTTTCTTCTTCTCTGCCGTCTGTCTCTGCCGCCTCGTCAGCCGGAGGTTGTTCCTGTGTTTCTGCTGAGTTTGTCTCCTGGTGCTCCAGCTCCTTCTTTTCTGATGGTGATGATGCCTCTTCCTCCTGTCCATCCACCGACCCCTCCTCGCCCTCCTTCACATCACCACCGCTGCTCTTTGGCCCGTCTTCTTCATGGGATTCATTTTTCTCGGGAGCCGTCGAAGCTTCTGTTTGATCCTCCTCCTTTAAAGCCCCTCCGTCACCCTCCTGCTCTCCACCTGCTGTAGTCGTGTCCATCGGTTCACTCGGCTGTGTGTCTGCTGCTTCTTTGGCCTCCACGTCTCCACTGCTGGACGTCCTGTGGCGGCGGGATGGAGGGCGGCGCCGGATGGAGTGCCGAGCTCGACCCTGGAGGAGATCCACAGGGAGCAGAGACAAACTGCAGTTACAGTTATTTTAAACAGGTCCCTGAATGCCTCACATGAACACCTTGAAATGACCTTTAACCCTGACTGACCTTGTTGATGCTCGACAGGACAGATCCCTCTGCTGCAATGGGAGGGTCTTCAAAGGAGGCGGGGCCTTCCTCTTTAGTCGCAGGAGAGCGGGTGACCGGGCTGGTGGGGGTGGTTGCTGAGGTAGTAGATGGGGCGGAGCCAGGAGAGGGCAGGGGGAAGCTGGGAGACAGCATCCTGATGCCAGGGCTTTTCATAGGGGGACCCGTGGGTGAGAGCGCGAGTTCAGCCTACAGAGAGGAAGTGATGTCAGAGTGATGTCAGAGTGCAGCTGACTGTTTACACCAGCAGGGGGCAGCAGAAACTAGCTGGACTCACCTGGAGTTTCTCAATCAGACCAGAGTTCCTCTTGACTTTGACGGGTGAAGTGGGGCCACCTGCAGGAGGCTGACACACACATACACACAGAAACACACACACACGCACACACATACACACACACACAGAGGAGATTGAGGTGAGGCTGCTGTCAAACGTTAATGAAGTGGAGCAGATGAAGAAGGAAGAAGCCACCTTTGCTCTTATTTGAGGAGGAGGAGCTTCTGCTCTGTGGGCCACATTATTACTTTAACACTTTTAAAAAGGCTTTAAAAAGACAGACTAGAAAACTAAAGTCTGTGACATCAACCTGAGTTTTTAATCACAAACTGGATTTTGCAGCTCGATCTCTTTAGAGAATATATCCCATCATGCTCTTGGTGTGTTCCTCCCACTCGGCTGAGGAAGAGCTGTTGCCTCAGAGATGCAGGAGCTCAGGATCTTGTTCATGAGTAATGGGAAGGTGGAGGACTGGTGGGCTGGTGCTGCTCTCTTTCTACTGTTTCATCACATTTTGCTCATTTTTCCTTTTCTTGTGTGTATTTTCATCTCTGTCTCACCTCCTGCTCGGCTCCCGGTGGTTTGGAAAGCTGTAGGGTGCGAGGTGGTCGTCGCCTCACCGGCTTTTCCTGGTAAACGACAAAAACTGCAGTTAATAAAATGAGCATTACTCCCAGTATGGACAGCTGTACTTAAATAATAATAATAAAGTGCAACTCATTGTCATTGTGCACACAACAAAATGAGGGATTCAGATCACTCATCCAGAGACGAGCATCTGCGGTCATGCAGCCAGAGACCGGCGCTACCGTTAGGCAATGTGGTTTAAGTGTCTTGCCCAAGGACACAACGCAGCGCAGGGACAGGGCTCGAACCTGGAACCTTCCGGCTGAAAGGCAAGCGCCTACCCACTGCGCCCCTGCCACTTACCGTATGCGAGGAGGACACGAGTTATTTCTTCTTAATGAACCACAGAAAGACTCGCAGCATCAAAGAAGGAGCAATTGAATCTGAGAGTAACAGTGATGCACTGAGGATCTTTGTCTGTAGTTGCAGGTTGGAGCTGTTGTAGCAGCACGGGTCTGCGCCCTGCTGTGTGAAGTGTGTGCTGGATGACCTGCTTCTAAATTCAGATCAACTGAAGTTCTTATGCTCGGCCCCTCAAATCTTAGAAACATGGTGTCTAACCAGATACTTACTCTGGATGGCATTACCTTGGCCTCCAGTAGCACTGTGAGAAATATTGGAGTCATTTTTGACCAGGATATGTCCTTCAATGCACATATTAAACAAATATGTAGGAATGCTTTTTTGTATTTGCGCAATATTGTCAAAATTAGAAACATTCTTTCTCAGACTGAAGCTGAGAAGCTAATCCATGATGGGTCCCATAATGCACTGCTACTTTTCATTCACCCTATTTACTTTGTTTATACTTCACTCTGTTTTTAATGATTAATTATTAATCTCTGTCTGTCTCTTCTGTCCTCTCTCTCGCCCCTCAGCCCCAACCGGTCTCAGCAGATGACTGCCCCTCCCTGAGCCTGGTTCTGCTGGAGGGTTCTTCCTGTTAAAAGGGAGTTTTTCCTTCCCACAGTCGCCAAGTGCTGCTCATAGGGGGTCGTTTTGACTGTTGGGTTTTCTCTGTATTATTCTAGGGTCCTTCCCTACAATATAAAACACCTCGAGGCGACTGATTGTTGTGATTTGATGCTATATAAATAAAGGTGAACTGAATTGATTTGTTGCACTAACCGCTTCATTCGCAGCAGAACTTTGGGGAGGAGCTGCACCTTTAAATCTTCTGGCGAGCTCAGCCACAGAGCGATGTGATGGAGCCTCCTCCTGAGGACACAAAGAGAATCAGAGATCAGCTCAATGTGCAGGCGAGGCTGCGTTCAGCCCTTGTTACATTCTGCTGCTCAGATTAAAGCTTTTTTTAATTAGAGAAGTGTTTGTGCAGCATCCTCGCTGTAACAGACTGAGTATTAATACAACAAACATTACATTAAAAGGTTGAATCAGGATCAGGAGCTATGACTGTTCTGAAATTTGTAACAAAAATAAATCAAAGTATTGAATCGTCCAAGCCTTCCTACCGTCTGCACAGTTATTTGAAATAAAGAGAAGCAGGATTTTAAACTGGAGTCAGCTTTAAACGCTCACTCTTGAAGGTATATTTAAAATAGTGCAAATATACTTTGTGGGTATCTTTCTGAGCTGCAGAGTGCTTCCTGTGTGGTGGCGTGCAGGCAGTGATGTGACCATGTTAGGATGGAGAAGCATCATTGCTGCTCCTTCGCTCTGAGGTGGCACGGCGACCTGCCTCACCTGTCTGAGACCCGATTCTTCTGCCAGCATGCTGTGCGACCACAATGCTGTTTCAGGCTGTTTGTGTTTAACCTCGCCGTGATCTCAGGGTAACAGGCCCAAAGATGGCTGCTGCTGTTACCCTCCGGCCTCCTCGCTATTCTCGTTTGAATAACTTTATTGTGACATAACTTGTGTTGAAACCTTCCAGCAGGCTGAGTAGCCACGGCCTCGTTTCCAGAGAGGAGGAAGTTAAAGCAGAGGCATCTCTTTGAAATTTGTACCAGCTTTTAGAGTCAAAAACAACAAAGCAAAGAGAAAAGGTCCTGAACAAAAGTTTGGTCAGTTTTTAGGAAGCCTCCATCAGGCACCAGCAGCTCGGCCGACCGCGGCCGGCTTTCACTTCTTCTTTTGGAGGAATTTGGCTCCGGAGTTTGTGGTTTGGGAAGTTTTCTCTGAGGTGTTTTCTGCAGGTTTGTGATGATGTTTAGCCTACTGCTGTGGCTCTTCACCTCATCCATTGTTGATTTAAAGGTGTGTTCAGGAACATAATAATGCTTTTTAAATGCTGAAATTAGCTCCAGTACCTCAAATATCTCAACCTCTGATGGCTCCACCCCGCGCTGAGATGCTGCGATAAAATAGGTAATATTCATAGCTGTATATAAAAAGTCACAGTTACATCAGCTGGCGGCTGTGTGCATGTTCGGGTAAACTGTTCACGTTACAGTCTGAGGATTCTTTCATTTTAAATGTTTTCAGTCTTTCTGAGCTGTGTCCAAACCCCGGATAAGCCTCTGGGATATTCTCCTTCCAGTTTTACAGTTTTCTTCTTTTTGTTCAAACAGCTTTGGCTGTCTGAGGGACCTTCAGTATACTTCGGTACCTGAACATTTCATACTCCTTTAATCTCTCAGTCAGGGCCTCATCACTGTACTGGAGGATGCTACAGCCATAGCAGCAATCCTGTGTGCAGTTATAAGCGCAGACTGGCTCGGTCTCGGCGTGCTTTGGCCTCTGATCTGTTCAGCATCCTCTGAATGTTTCATCTGTCTGGTCTCACAGGTACTGACTCATGTACATGTACACGTAATTCCTGTTTTCCACTTTTAGAAGGTGAAACTTCCATGACTTACTGGCTGAGGGGATGGAGTTCAGAGTGAATCAGTTCAAGACCCGACATAACATGACTGCATTCTTCATTTCTCTAATATTCAGTGTATTATTGATCACTCCAGGTTAATCTTTGGCAGACTTGTGGGCTAACAAAGAGACAAGGGGCCAGTTAATTGGTCGCCACGGTGAAGTTTTGCGTCAATAACAGGAAATATATTTCCAGTAGTTTTAGAATCACAAGAATTTATTTATTTTTGTTAAAAACAGTTCATGAACGTTAATGGGGATGATTGTTTGCTGGGCTGTGAGACCAGGCTGGATGATGGAGACTTTGATGCTGCACAGACTGCCAATGGTTTCATGTTTCTGAGTTAGGAAACGCTCCCATGATTCCTCAGCAGGAATTTTAAAAGCTTTAAAAATAAATTCCATATGAACAGAGAGAAACAACCCTTTGCAAGCATCAGACAGCTCATGCGCCACAAAAACACCACACCCGCACAGCTGAGCACATTTAAAGAACCGGTCCCAGAGTAAGGACCAAAAACGTCCTCACAAAGGTCAGAAACATACATGGGTCCCCCAAAGGCACATATTCAGGGACACAGACACACACACACACACAGCTGTTGACGTGCGGTTGATCCGGCTGAAGCTGAAGGTCTCACATTGCTGACATTCAACAGATAATGAAATCACATCACCTCGAGGACACACACACACACATTCTCGCTCTATCTCTCCCTCTCTCTCTCTCTCTCTCTCTCTCCCTCTCTCCCTCTATCAGTACTCATTGTTTCCACAGCATGCGTTTGACTGATAAACTGAAGGTAGAACGTGATGAGAAAAAACAAAAACAGTCGTTAAACCACTTCCTCTGTGTGTGTGTGCATGTGTGTGTGTGTGTGTGTGTGTGTGTGTGTGAGAGAGAGAGAGAGTTCAAGCGTTGACTGTAGTACAGAGCTAAACAACACTAAAACAGTCTCCAGACAATGAGACGGGTCAAGCCAGGGCCCCGCAGTGCCCGGCCTTTTGAAATAACAGCCTCAAATGCAGTAAATATTGACTTTGCTAAGCCAGTGTTTACCTTTGAGGCTTCGTGGAGAAACTACAAGGCAATTCATTTTCAATCTGAGCCAATTTCGCTGGTTTTTAGACACGGAGTGTGATGCTGCAAATCTCAGAGTGTAATTTAGCGTGCTTGCATGAAGTAATCTCTCCTGACAAAGCTTTAATTGCGCTGTGCCGGGATCATTTTTGGACGCGTGAAGACTGCAATCTGGGCGCTCACGATGCTGAATGCAGCCACACATAATTTCGCTTGTACTTTGCTCAGAGTAAAACCCAGACTTACGCAGTATCTGGTGCCCGTCCTCTTCCTCCTCCCCCTCCTTTCTATAAACCCAGTCCAGAACAGATAGCGGGTGGCCTGCCAAAAAGACAACTCAGCACAATTATCCTAATGTCTGCTTCCTGTTCAGATACTGTCATGTTGCGCATATGCTAAAATGACAACACTGGCTCATTAAATCTCTTTGTTTTTTCAGCTTTTAAAAGCGGAGAAGTGATTTGTTTGAATCTCAGGGGTAAGGGATTTAGACGCTCATTGAAGGCCTTTATCTCTTTTGTTGTCTCTTTTCAAAGAACAAATGCATGCGCACATGCACACACACACACACGCACTACTGTATTTGCCCAGGATAGGGAAAATGTTCTTGATATTTAATTTAAAGGGAGGTGCCATGCTGAATGAAATGAAAACAGAGCGAATGCTGGGTTGTTATTTACCTGTCAGCCTGAACAAATACACACCTGGGCATGTGACATGGAGTTCCAAGACATAAATATCGCTGCAGAGCTCTGAGTCATGACATTGCTCGATGGTTATTTCCATCAACACATTACGACAGCCAGTCCTGTCATCACTGAACAATTTGACAGATTTGTTTCATGGCTGCAATCTGTTGTTCACTGATTTAACTTAGAGTAACACAGAAGAAATGCTAAATTCTTCAAGCTTTTAAACAACTTTGAACTCTTCAAGTTTCAGTTTTTTTTAAGGTTGCCATAATTATTTACTCTGATCACACCCTTACCTTGAAAGGCAGCTGGATTCTTGGAAGAGCTCACAATCACAATAGAATCCATATCACCGTTTTTCAAGCTATGCACGTGTAGTTGAGTCACAGTGGTTTGGACCAATCAGCATGCACGAGTGTGCTTTTGTTGTGTGACAAAGGAGGAACTCGAGAGGTAAGCGTCAATGCTGTTATAACATCAGTTGTATCAGAGCACGGAATCAAACTGCAGGCTTTTCCTCAGTCGGAAATGTTTTTCACATTTTCCCAGAAAGTCAACGTCTGATTTACCAACCAACTTCCATCTGTTGATCTCTTTAGCCGAAGAGGGTTCAACCATTTAACTGCCAAGTACTTTTTGAAAGTGCCTGCCATTTTCCAGTTACCAAAGAGTCCTCAGCGTTAAGGTCGTAACTCAAAAAGAGTTTCTATCTCTCCATCCAGCAGACCGTTGAAGGACCGTTGCAGTGCGTAGGATGCGTTGTACCCAAAACTGAACTTCCCACATGGCTGTGTGTCCAAACAACGTGACACAGGTCACTAAAACCCTGCTCACTTTAAAATTTGAGCAAGTTCGTCCTGTTCAGAGAGCCATAGTGTGCTAAAATGATTAAAAAAAAGGTTGCAGCTAGAGTACTGACAGGGACTAGAAAGCGAGAGCGGATTTCTCCCATATTGGCTTCTCTTCATTGGCTCCCTGTTAGATCCAGAACTGAATTTAAAATTCTTCTTCTCAAATACAAGGTACTTGAATAATCAGGCCCCATCTTATTTCGAAGACTAATAGTATCATATCACCCCAGTAGAGCACTTTGCTCTCAGACAGCTGGATTACTAGTGGTTCCTAGGATACTTCAGAGTAGAATGGGAGGCAGAGCCTTCAGCTTTCAGGCCCCTCTTCTGTGGAACCAGCTCCCAGTTTGGATTCATTCTATTTTTAAGATTAGGCTTAAAACTCTTCTTTATGATAAAGCTTATAGTTAGGGCTGGATCAGGTGACCCTGAACCATTCTTTAGTTATGCTGCTATAGGCTTAGGCTGCTGGGGGGTTCCCATGATCCTTTTTTTTTCCTTGTGTGGAGCTCAGAGTGTGGATTGGTGTGAGGAGAAGATAGATCCGGTCTTTTCTCATGCATATTTGTCATTGTTTGAAATGTTTAAAATAACGAAATACTAAATTTTTGTCATTATTAATTTTTTTTTTATTGTTTTTTTGCCATTACTTTTTGTATAAGTAGCGTTCTTACAGAGGACTTGCAGACATGGGGCTCACAGAGAACAAACCCACTGGGAGCTGGAGGGGTGTCCTTTGCATACATCCCAAAGTTTAGCACCTTTTAGAGAACATAGAACGCAACTATTAGTAGTCCTGTTTTGGGGCAATACACTGAATACTGTATTTTTTAAGGTTTAAGAGGTTTTATAGTTTGAACCAATGCGAGTTGCCATCAGGGGTACCCTTTTTTGGAGCTGGACCCAGGCTTAACCTGACAGTGCATCTATTCTCAATAATAGGTTTTTAGGTTGGTATGCAAGAATGATGCATATAATTAAACTGACGATGTAATCTAGGAATACAACATCTTTTTATTTGCTGGTATATATGCTTTCAGTTCTCAGACATTGAACCATTGTAGGTGGCCCTCCCAGCCCTGAGAATTGCAGCTGTAAGGCCATTTCATTTGGCTCTTTTGTAACCCTGAGGATGGCTAGAGACCTGCTAGGACACTCCACAAAATCACAGAGCTGAGCTTAAAAGGGTGGCAGCTGTATTGTTTAAATTTTAAATGGAAAATTAAGTGTGTTTGTTCTCAGTGTCAGGAAGCTGACTTCAACTAAAAGGCTCTACTGCAGCGAGATGGCCAAATCAACTGGAGACAAAGTTAGTGACTAACAGGAAAACATATTGGAATATTTAGCAGTTAAAGAGCCACATATTTCCCTGACAAGCTGGAGGAATCCAAAACAGATAAAATGAGCAGGAATACTGAACACACATTTAACGGCAGACAGAAGGCAACAGTCCACAAACACCTCATTAATATTCACAGTATGTTCCATTGGCCTGAAGAGGTCAGCCAAGGGGGAAACAAGCTATTCCACCTGCATGCAAACATCAAATACATTTGTTTTTTACACTATTTAATATTGCAAATATACAGCAAACAAGACAGAAAGGAAAGTCAGAGCCTTGAACAATGTGTAGACTGCAGGCAGCAGAATTCCAAATTGTTTCACAGATGAGTCTCCAGCACCTTGCTGGGAATCACAGGGAGCTTTTCTGCTTGCGTTTACCAGGTGCTAAACTTGCACAAACACTGCAGCACAATCCATAAAGGTCTTGGCATACTTGAGTAGAATATTTATGGAACATCTGCGTAATGGAGACCTTTGTTTAAATGCCAGAAAGGCCCTAGATTAAAAGACCTCATGAGAGGTGCTTAGATACTGTACAACTTCCTTCTTTCTCCCAGTGGAAGTCATACAGTATGTTTAGCGATAGAAATATATGGCAGCAATAAATCATATTGAAATTCCATTAATATGAAGGACTGATTTGCTTTGTCAAGGAGATGGTGTCGTGGTGTGATGAACGAGTCCAAAGACTTAATAAATACCCTGGGAGAAAGGCACTGAGCTGGGACAAGCGCCCAGGATCCACTTAACGAATCAAAAAGATTTATTGCCCAGAAACGGAAAGAGAAAAGCCACGGAGAGAGTGAGAGAGGACAAGAGAGAAGAACGTGACAGACATTTCTGGAAATATTGTATAAAATGTACTACAACTGCATCATCTGCTTTTTCCTAGTGTATTAGTTGCAAAAGACATTTTAACATGTTTTAAGAAGTATTTAGCAAATACAGAGCCACACTGAGCCTAAAATATTTCAAGTGTAGCAGTGTGAACGACCTCAATGGCTGCATCACCACAGGTAAATAGAGCATTTTGTTGCTGCAGGAACAGAGATGAAAAATGAACTAAGGATGTTACTTCTCTTTCAAGGCCAAAATTGACAAAGGAAATTGCAAATTTGTGGCACATTTAATGGATCACAAATGTTTATTCCTGAGCTTGGAAACAGTAATGATAATAAAAAAAATGACAAACTGCCGGATGCAGATGCAACAAGATAACAGGGATGACATTATGACATAAATGATAAGGGTTCATAATTAAAGTAATCCGTTTGTACTGATGGAAGTGCAATCACCAAAGAAACCTTTCAGGTCAGAATCCTGGACAAGCCCCTAAATATGATAAAGTTCCAAAATCCATGACTTGAAAGAACTCAACATATGAGATGCCATGAATATTCATGTAATTTTTAGAATACAAAAATAATCTAAAGGCCTCACAACCATCTGACAACCACTGGTTATAAGGGAAAAATTAGTCTTACCCAAGTGCTTGCTGGAGGTTGCTGGCTGTCGCAGGGAAAATGATTGCTAAAGCCAAGTCACATGACCCTACTGACACTGGAACTGTGGATAGTGTGACACAAAAAGGAAATGGTTCACCTTCAAAGTAAAAAATGTCTTAGTGCTGCTGCTAACATGTTTCAAAAGATGCAACTTTCCCTTTGAAGGTGAACCCTCCTGCCAGTTTGCATCACACTTTTTCAAGTTTCACTGCTGCTTGGCTGCTGCCCATTTGCAGACAAACATGAAAAACTACCGGCAACTGTAGCAGTCTGCTAGCAACCAAAACAATCACTAGGAGGTTTTTGGTGCAGCAGCTTCTTCGCAACTAATTTCACCCTGCAACAGCCAGAAACTTCCACTTACCACTGCCAACCCATAAATGCCCATTTTTCCATAGCAACTGGTGGCTGTATCCCATCCAATATACTAGGCAATGGTTGAGCAATGTGCACTTGACCACCTCATAAAGAAACCTCAATGTGCATCCTCTGCTCTCAATCGGCACTAGGGAGCAACCACAGAGTGAGCAGGTGAATAAGAACAAAAAGAAAAAATAATCAGAGGGTAAACATGTCGGTACACCAAGGTGCATATAACAGCCAGAAATCCATTTATACCTGGCATCCTGTATGTGGATAACCTCTTTTTTTTGAACGAGGTAAACATCAATTTAACGTCTAATTGTACACAAAACACTCTGGGACTGAAATATAATCAGAACGCCTAAACACACTGTGATGTAATCTGACTCCCACTGCCATCACATCTCAGTGTGTGTAAATTAAACTTGTGGGTGACCACCTTCTACAGAAGAAACATCACTCCCACAACATTAATAGCCATCTAAATCTGCCTCTCAAGAAAATCACATTGATTCAGGAATGGAGAAAAATAAAACCCATAAAAGCAGCTTTTTCCTTCATGTGGGAAGTTCTGTGTTTGCATATTAACATCAAAATGTGGAAGCAAACAAGATGACTATGAAGTATTTTAATAGCAGTTGTAAATGGCACCTAAAGCTTGGTATACATGGTGTGATAATGGGCTGTCATAGAGGAAAGATGAAGGACGTAAAAGACGGTCATATCTTCAGTCATTGCTCCAGATCTATGGTCCTACATTGCACTGAGAGAGAGGGTCAAAGTCAGCTGTTGGAACAGTCTTCCAGCCAAAGATATCCTGACAGTGCGACTGCTGCTACGACATACATCTGCAAACCAACCAGCCAACAGGAATGCCGCATTGAAATAAAATGAAGAGAAAAAACAAACCGAATATATAGAAGTAATACATGCAAATCAAAATGCTTGTTAGGATTCCAACAAAGATCTTTGGAAAGGCTTGTTTGCATAATGCATTTTCCATCTGCTATCATGACCGGAACGAAGAAGTCGTAACATGAAAACAAGACGTTGAGGCTGACAGTTCGAGCATTTTTATCATTCAACCTGCATGGAACAAATGTAGTGTACTATGCACGGCTATTTGATCTATATCACAGGTGTTAAATGCAATGACTTTATAAGACTGCTGTGTAGGCACCTTTAGACACAGACACACCATTTAGCACGCTGGAATGAGCGAGCGGTGTATACTTAATCAACAAGTACCAGTTACTAATACGGGGTCTTAACAGCCAACATTTATGCACCTAAATGCATAAACAGGCTTTCATTTTGTCCTGTGTAAGATGGAAAACAGAGGGTGTTTTTATGATTTTATAAGCAATAAGAAAAAATGAGTGCCCTTGGTTTCAACATGCGCTTCCTGCTTTGGAGTAATAGAGCTGATTAGCGTAGCAAAGCCATCTAACAGGCGTGCGTTAAACTCTGCAGAAACTGTGATGACCACAGTGAGAACAATGATACCATGAGAGAAGATGAAGTTGGAACATCTTGAACTCGTTCACAGTTGCTTGTATTAGTTTCTAATTCGCGCTTTTACGAGTTTAGCTGGTTTCATGTTGCTCAGGTCCTCGTTATGGATGTCACTTGGAGTACTCCATGCTCATGTCTAGTAGAGTGTGACAGTGATGATCCTGTCGTAGGATCCAAATGCTCTGAACTGAAATACCTTCCACTCGCTTGCGCGCTTGCGTGTGTCTGATACATTTTCTATGCCTGCTTTGTTTCCCATCCTAAATCAAATGAAAACCCCACAGCTCTTCGACACAATAACAGGCTTCAGCACCCGGCAGTAAATTAGCCGCTCCACAATGTGCAAGGAGCACGGCCTCTTAATGAAGCATTTCATTCATCTCATTACTCGCTCCTCATCTTTTCCCCCTGTTGTAAAAATCAGGGGCAGAATGAGGAGAGAAGGAACAAAGAAAATGAAGGGAAAATACCGCAATGAACTACTCTCAGGGTGTAAATGGGTTTCACATTTACATTTTTACACTGAGTCATAGATCATTAGACAAATGATATCAAGTGCTCTTTTTTTCCTCTGAGGTAAAGCGCGGTAAAGTAACACTGAAGTATCTTGTGGCCAAATGGATGTGTGGCTTGGAAGACTTTTCCAGGAATCCTATTCTGTGATTCAGTGTGGGAATGTTGGATACCTTTTTATTGCTCTTCTAGAAAAATTATTTAGTTGCCTAATAGCTTTTGATGCTTTTGGTGTTCTTTCCCTGGTTCCCCCCCCCCCCCCCCTCCCTTCCCTTCATCCCCAAATCTTTTTTTACCTCTGCCTTCACCTTTCCTGGATTTCCACCCCCCCCCCCCCC
>VUQK01025136.1:0-18467 GCA_015106715.1 Bujurquina vittata
TACCTAGACGCTGCATTGACTGGGGATGGCTCGTTGATGCGACGTAACTGTGTGTCCGCCATATTGGTGGAGTCAAAGCTGCGCTGTGAACTAATACAAGTGAATGAACTGAAGTTCATAAAGCGCCTTTCTACAAAGTTATTTAAGTTAATGCGTTCATCCACACATTCAGATATGCACTAATATACACTAGGAAACTGTTAGGCACCAAAAAGATTTTTTTTTTCAAAATGTTAGAATGGCCAAATGTGATCAAAAACAATTCGTCAGTGTCAACTGTGAAAGGTAATCCCACGTGATCCCGTTCTGACTGTAAAATGGTTCGAAAAACTCCACACAGCACCAGAGTGCAGCATCTCTCTCATGTTGTGTAGGCTGCTTTGGCCTCCCCCAATATGGCGGCAACGTAGACACGCGAGTCAGCGCTCAATGCGGCGTCTAGGTATACATGGCTATGGCAAAACTGATTTTCAGAACAGGAAGTGGCTCTTTGGGCTTACAGTTTTCTCCTGTTTACATCACTTACATCAAACACGGATGCCATATCGGAGTAGCTTGCTTGTATTGAAAAGACGTGTAAAAATTAAAATTCGTATTTGTTGTATCAAACACTTATGTGTTCAAGTAATATTAGCCTACATGCTGGCACATAAATAAATCTAGGCCTATATATATATATATGTCATGCGTTATAACACAACTTATTATAGAAATTAATTAATTAGTAACTGAAAACATTTGGGTCAATTTGAGACAAAAGATCAACATCTCAGCTTTTAATTTCCAGATATTTACATCTGGAGTTCAGAAGATGGCATCTTCTGTCTGAAGCCACCCATCTTTCTTGTCAAATAAAGTACTGGAACATGTGACTGACAGGTGTATTTTGTTGCCCAGGTGTGTCCTGATACACTGATTATTTAAACAATAAGCAGTGATGAATGTGAGCACTCAGTTTCAAATTGTGCATTTATAGTTAGAGGAGTAACCAACATGAAAACCAGAGAGCTGTCTGTGGGTGAAAAACAAGCAGCTGTGAAGCTGAGTGAAAATTCAAAATCAATCAGAGCCACCGCACAAACATTGGCCAAAGCCAGTACAAGCGCTTGGAACGTCCTGAAGAAGAAAGTCGTCACTGGTGTAATGATGCTGAGCAGGTAGACCGAGGAAAACAACAGCAGCTGATGACAGAAACGTAAGTGCTATAAAGAAAGTCCCTAAAACAGCTATTAGTGACATCAGCAACAACCTCCAGAGGGCAGGAGTGAAGGTATCACAATCTAGTGTTCACAGAGGACTTCATGAGCAAAAGCACAGAGGCTTCACCAGAAGATGCAAACCACTAATTGTTAAGAACAAGAGGGCCAGGCTGGAATTTGCCAAGAAGGACAGAGACAAGCCTCAGAAACTCTGGGATAAAGATGAACTGCTACCAAGATGATGGAAAAGCTAACGTCCAAATGATCCAACACACCTGAGTCAAATATTGGAGCCATTAGCAGGACAGACACGTCTAAAACCTGCAGGACACCGGCCCTCGAGACCTGGATTTGAGGATCCCTGCAGTACTCGCTCACAAGAAAAATGGGTGGGTTCAGATAGAAGGTCATCTGTCATCTGAACTGTGTATCAGATCCCGATGGAAATACTGGAACCTAGAGTTATATACATGATCAATATGGTGAATGTTTTTTTCAGTAACTGATTAATAGGTCAGTGTGTAAGATGAGAGAAAACAGTGAAAACATCCATCTTTGTGAACACAGGGTGCCTGGATGGTGGCTGTAGGCTTCAGCTGAGAATTAAGTCCCAGCTTTTTATTTTACCTGCTACGGTATTTTCTTTATAGCTTTAGAGTTAACGTAGATATGATAAGCTCATAAAAGGTTATATAGTCTCATAAATGATTGCCTAGGAATAAATCAAAGGGCTTAAAACTAGCATGATTGAACAACTACAGCAACAGCAGTAAAATGCTATTGCAACTTTTCTGTTTTAATATTTCATTAAATTTGCTTTTCTGCTTGTTGCAACATCTGTTAAATATACAGATGGTTGATTCACTGGTGCATCGACTATTAAAGACTCCTCTGTTATTTTTTTGCTTCTGTGCCTCATTTAAACTCTGAAGCATTCACGTGTCACCATGTAAACACGAGCGTCTCTCCAGCATGTCCTGGGTCTGCCCCAGATCCTCCTCCTGGTAGGACATGCCCAGAACACCTCACCCAAGAGGCCCCCAAAGGCATCCTAGTCAGATGCCTGAACCACCTCAACTGACTCCTTATATCTATTCTGATATGGGCTGGGTAATGTGTTAGGAATGAAAGGATGCAACATCATTTAATGAATGAAAATGATCAGCCTACAGTGGGATGAATTCAAAGACACTCTGAAAATATAAGTGAAAAAAAATGATGCAGCAGGCTAGTCCATTTTGCTGAAATTTCATTGCAGCAACTTGAAGTGGTACTCAGTAGTTTGTATGGCCCTCACATGCTTATATGCATGTCTGACACCACTGGAGGCGTGCCTCTAATGCAGTGGTTCTCAATCCAGGCCTCGTGCCCCCCTGCCCTGCAGGTTTTAGGTGTCTCTGCTTCAACACACCTGAGTCAAATATAGAAGTCATTAGCAGGACTCTGGAGAACCTGACTGCACAGTGAGGAGGCGATTCAGCCATTTGATTCAGGTGTGTTGGATCAGGGACACGTCTAAAACCTGCAGGGCAGGGGGGCACGAGGCCTGGATTGAGAACCACTGGGTCAGAGACTCACAACAGTGACCTGTTGGAGGTCATTTTGTAGCTCTGCAGTGCTCATCCTATTCCTCATTGCACAAATGAGCAGATAAGTGGTCCTGCTGACTGGTTAAGGACCTTCTCCAGCCCTGTCCAGCTCTGCTAGGGTAACTGTCTGTCTCCTGGAATCTCCTCCATGTTCTTGAGACTGTGCCGGATCCTAGCAGTAGTGACACTGACCCTAGCCAACTACAAAACCAGTGGAAAAAACAGTCAGAAAAGACGAGGAGGGAAGAAGTGTCAGTGACCTCCACCTGTAAAGCCATTCCTGTTTTGGGGGTAGTCTCATTGCTTCCCCTCTGGGGCACCTGTTGTTAATCTCATTCATTTTCATTTTATTTTTATGAGCAGTGTATTAAAAGCTGAAAGTGGAAAAATCATCAGATATTATAAAATCAACCTGAAGATAAAGATGAATACAAAAACAACAGAAATCTGTTAATTGTCTCAGAATCTTTCAGATTTGCAGCACAGTCAAAAACAGGTGACTGGTGCTGCATCCATCATCTGCACAGGTGTAGTTCACGGGCACACACATACCTGCTAACGATTAACAGATAAAACGCTAGAATTTCATTCACCAAAACTGACACACACATTTCTTGCACAATTTCCAAAAGGTTCCAACACAAAAACACAGTGTGGAGCTTTCTGGTTTTATTACCTCGAGCCTCTTCATTAGTGTTAATTAACCAGAATCCCCTCTTTACTCATCTTATTGTTAGTGGTTTAAGCCTCACAGTCGTAAGCTTTTCAGTTATTGTTATATTGATTTATTGTTCTTTTCGGAGTACTTTGTCCACCGGTGCAGTCATAAAATCTGATAATGACTCACCTGAGTCCTCAGTTCAGATTTAGCAGTGTGGTGGGAGTCATTTTAAAGGGATCTTTTCAATAACTGCATTGTCATTTTTGTTGCCAAACTGTGGTTCACTGTGAAAAGATGCACTGTGTCCACAAAGAAACAGATTTTTTTAGATACTATTTTTTTTTAAAAATGAGCTAAAATCACAATAATTATTTCCTCTGACAGTATTATCCAACCGTCAGCACTGGGCCCATTTAGTGCTGCTCTGGACCTTTCAAGTACATAAAGCATTTAAAGCTCCACAAAAACACCGATTTGGGCTTAAGTTTCATTTTAGGGAGAAGCCCGAGTCTCATAAAATCCAGCTTAGTCCTTAACATTTGTTCCTCTCTCATTGCCCTTTCTGTCAGTGGTTGGGATTACTTGCTTAATCATTTCCTTCATAATCTTTTCCAGGTCCTCCTCTCGACCCTCATCTTACTCCCGAGAATCTCATGCACGACAGGTCCCTCGGGTGGAACGCCGCGACTCCAAATGGACCCACATTTGCTCCAGGAGAGGTGGGTGAGGATCCCAGTGGAAGTCCAGTACCGTGCAAAAGTCTCAGGTCTTTATATTTTTCTTGGGGGAAAACAAGTGATTTACTGAAACGTGTGAACATACGTGGAAAAGCAGCATATAAGGCAAAACCAGAGTTTTTATAACTCTGATGAGCTTGAGTGTCAGTATGACCACTTTTTTCAGCCTGAACGCTCTTAAACAAGCTTTCTTCTTGTTTCTTTAAGTAGTCTTCAGGAATCTTTCTGCAGGCTTCTTGAACGACGTCCCAAAGCTCTTCTTCGGATGTTGCCTCCCTTTTTGGGGTGGCGGTGGCTCAGGAGGTAGAACGGGTCATCTACTAATCAGAAGGTGGGAGGTTTGATTCCTGGCTGCGTTGTTCCCAATGCATCTATCGGAGTGTGAATGTTAGATGGAAAGCATTTAGGTGAATGAGACATGTTAGAGGACTTTGAGTGCTCAAGCAGAGTAGAAAAGAACCGTCTCATTTTGTGTGGCGAGATAATCCCACACTGCATCAATAGTGCTGAGGTCCAGCCTCTGAGGAGGCCGATCCATGCCTGACAGAAAACACACATTATCCAGGTACGCTTTTACCACATAGGCAGTGTGTTTTGGGATCATTGTCGTGCTGAAAAATGAAGGTGTTGCAAATCAGATGCTTTCCAGATGGTATTGCATGGGGGATCAAAATGTGACGATACTTTTCAGTGTTCATAATTCTATCAGTTTTGGCGAGATGTCCAACACCGCTGAAATGCAGCTTCAAACACTGGCCGAACCTCCACCATATTGTAAACACTCTCCTACCTGACCTCCACTGTACATATCGATGATGATTTGAACCAAAAATTTCAAATTTGGCCTGTTGCCACTGACTTTTGGATAATTTGGCATACGTCAGCCTCTTCTCCCCGTTTTCCCCCTCTTGAGATTGTGGCTTTGTGACAGCCACTGAGACGGTTTGTGATGATTTTTCCCCGTTTCTTAAGGACATGGCTTTCAGATCTTGTTCATCTCCTGTAGAGGCCTGTCAGTTCTCCCCCTCCCCCCCCCCCTCCCCCCCTCCACTTGTCCAGTTTCCTCAAAACACTGGAACCCAAGCCAAGATATGCCAAATTCTTTGGCTGATAGCTCTTTGGGAATCACCTTGTTGATGCAGAAATGCTATTTCATGCCTGCCAGACTGTCGTATCTTTGAAATTATTTATAGATTCAGGTAAAGAATCGTAAAGAACAGTTCTTTCTTTTGTTGCTATAACAACAGGCTGCTCGTAACAAAGTGCCTAAAGATACAATTTAAAGATCGGTTCTCTGCTAAGTTGTCTCTTATGTGTAGACACGACACTGGTTCATCCCTTGAGTTTGGTGCCTTTTTTATGCTTGGATGATTCCTATTTCAGTCTTAAGTGGCTTAACAAACAAAAAGTTGTTTCTCTGCAAACAGTCGGGACTGAAAATGAGAGGCAGAGCTGGAGAAGAGCACTTTAAGGATTTACAAAATAAGTCTGGCTGCTTGGAAGCAAACTATGAAGCAATGAGGCGTAGCTTAAGAGTTTTTCACGGTACTGCATGTTTGTCACCTAAAGCTGCAACATCAAAGCGCGGATTTTAGTTTCAGTGCGCGTCACTCTTTCTGTGAAAACTGAACAAACTGGTTTTGTGGTGTTTGCTCAACTTTGTTCTCAGAGTTTAGCCAGAGGAATGCTATTCTGAAGCAGGAAGAAACTGGTAACTTGAAACCTGAGCCAGTAAACAGACCAGTTTACTCTCCTGGGAACGCTAATAACAACTTCAAGTGTAAAGCTCAAGTGAGAAGCCAGGAAAGAACACACTGAGTTTTGGCTTTCAGGTTACAAGTCAAATCTATTTTGAATAATTATGCTCCAATGAAGGGTGAAACAAACAGCAGAGCGCCTCTGTTCTGGTTCTCCAACGCTCAAAGCTGACATTGATACATAGTAACAGTTTGTTTAGCGCCTTTAAAAACAGATTGCAGCGCAAGGAGGAAAATTCAGATTTAAGCCTCAGGCCTCACCTCAGAATCAAGACTGCTAACTGGCTCGCGGGTCAACATTGCTGCCATGTAGCAGCTGATCATTAAAATCAGTTCTAACAGTAAGCGGCTTCAGTGCAGCATTTTGAACTAGTTGGAGATTAGTGTGAGGCAGCAGTAGTTGATAAAGACTGTTTATAAAAGATGGATATCACATAATGGTTTGGGGGTATTTTGAAGCCTCAGACCCTAACTGTTTGTTTTGGACAAGATTGCTGGCAGGCTTGATTAGCAAGCTGCAACCACAAGGATTATGAGGTGTGAAGGGCGAAAGTAGCTATAGAACCCAAAACCAGGTCTTGGTTAGAAAGGTGGGCATTTTAACACAGGCGACTATGCTGACTGTTGCACTTTTGGAGTCAGCCTCAAGTGCCGCTGGAGGACCTGCAGTATTTGGAACCTCCATAATGGCTTCATTTTTCAGCCCTGGAGGTTTCTGCTTGGTAGTGCAATCTAAAAACACACAAAAAAACCTCCTAAAACTTAGATATTAATCATGTGGGGCAAAGAAAATCAGGACACCTCACGTCGAGACACTGATGCTGTTGAGGGATTCTGTTGTAACTTGATGATTTGAATGATTGATTTCTCTGTAAATAAACTTGATGCCTGTTCTGTGTGCTGACAAGGTATCGTCCTGATCTGCGCCGTGCTGACAAACAGCCTGGTCCTAATCTGCGTGGTCGCAGCTCATGTGGTTACGTCAGGAATGTCCTCAGCAGCCGGGATGAGCGGCTTCAACCTCAACTCCGTCATCAACTTTGAGGGTACTGAGCTGCAGCAGGTACGGGAGCTGGATATGCAGTACAGCCAGATGAGGGCGCCGGGCATCTATGGTGGCATCCCCTTCAGCCTCACATTTGGAGTTATCTCACTGCTGTTTGTGGTGGCCGGGAACAAACCCCCCCACCGGATGGCGCGGAAGCTTCTGGTTGGAGCGCTGGTGTTTCAGGCGGTGGGGGCAGTGGGGTATGTGGTGGCTGTCGGTCTCTACCTACACTTTGTGATCACGGTCAACTCCAAAGATGTGTGCAAGCAGCGGGAGAGGTTGTATGCACGGAACGGCTACACCTGGATGAACTGCGATGTGAGTGGGGCAGATGCAGCGGTGGCTCTGTTTGGGCTCATCACCGCCATTCTGTACACTGCTGGCTTCGTGCTCACAATCAAGACCATCCAGCACGTGAAACGGTACCTGCAGGAACAAAGGAGGCAGCACGATAAGAGAAGTCTGCAGACCAGGGACATATTGAGAGCCGAGACCACGTTTGTGTGAAGGAGGCCAGTATCGTGTGAATAAGGCGAGCTGCGCCTGGGCCAGACTTTGGTCTTCTGCTATGCCGACCTGCACCGCACATCTGAACTGCTTCAAAGAGGATAAGCTTAAAATGGGACACACTGACCAGTCAAATGACTTGCAAACTTGCATCCCTAAATCATCCCAACATAGATGCAGCTACTGCATTTACAGTAAAAAAAAAAGAGCAATGCCAATAATTTGTTTTCATGCTGAAGAGCCCAGAGAGGTGGATATTTTTTCCTTAACTACTTCTGTGTTACTGCCTCAAACTGATGGATAACACAGTTACATGTTTTTGTTTTTTTAAAAAAAATGAGTTTTCTGATTCGCTGGGCCTTTGATACATTTAATTGTAGTGAAGGAAATAAACATGCATGCAAAACATACTATAAATGTAACACTAATGTGGCTCTGCAACATGGAAACAATTTTGCATACCTGTGGGATAAAAACAACAGTTTAACACCAACACTAATGTGCCACAACTAAAGCTGCCTATTAATCAATTTAACCACTGTTTCACTGCCAGTCCTGGTAGTGGCTCAACAGCAGAGGGGCTGCATTACATGGCTAAAAATATATAAAGTGAGCCTTCAGCCATCATTTATCAGACAGCTCCCAAAATTAAAAATGTATTACGTTAGTGTTTTGTGCACATTTTCTTCTGACTTTGTCTATTTTTACATTGGAATTGTATTTGTGTGGTTCTTTTGTTTTCCTTTTTTTAAATGTCTGTAACATGTACGCTGGCTAATGTTTTTTTCTATCAGGTTGACTTTGTAATGCAACATTTTATCTAAATTAAACTGAAAATATGATCCAATTTAAAAGCTGCTGGTTACAGGTAGGTCAGTAGGGGGCAACAGCGCTGTGTTCAACTTCTGTCGTGCTGTCTCAGTGTCTCCGTGCTCTCTGCCAGCCGTGACATCACTGCTGTCACACAATGGAGCACACATACAAAAGGACAGCGGTGATGTAACTGTTCTGTAACTTCTAAATTTACCATTTCAGACAACAAAGCAGTGATTGTTACTGAGACTGTGTAACAAACTTGCCTTTTTGTTGTACTCTTAAGCTCAGGTCAGTTATTTATTCAATTAAATGAGAGCGAGTTTGTGTGAGCTGCACGCAGGTGATCAGAGGTCTGAGAATCAGCAGTCTTGTGAAACTGTGCACTGTATACCAAAAAGGTGAGTGGGAAACACTTTAGAGAGATTTTGATATATGGTTGCACAAAGTCAAGCTTCCCTCCTCAAGAAGTCCAAGCCAGAATGCCGTGGTTATCTGAAAACTTTATTATATAGCAAAAGTAGCTCTCTTGTGCGATTTGCTGAAAACTGTAACACTGTTCTGAGAACATTCACTAAGCTGTCAATAACTGATCAGCATGTAGTCACCACTGCAGCACACCCCGACAACACATCTGGAACATCAGCCTTCACAAATAATCTTTTCTCTCAGAGAACATTAGCACGCTTCAGTGACTAGGTCACTTTAAAATATTCAACTCCTAGGGGAGTTAGTGAAAAGGTTTTGCTAACTCCAAAAACTGTAAGGCCATCGGCCACAATCAGCAGGGAGCGAAAACGTCTGCTGCGAGACACAGAGTGGTCCAACTCTGAGTACCATTTAGCATCATATGACGCTAACAAAAAGCAAAGTGCTTCAAGTCAAAGATATGGAACAAATGAATTACATGTGAACATTTCATCAACATGAGTGTTAGAAAAGATTCAAGGAGCAAAACAAAAACCTGTGTGGAAACAGTCTCTGGTCCAACGCTGGGTCGGAGTGAACTTAATGCTGAGCACATTCACAGAAACTGGCTTTGTGTGAAAGACACTGACTCTGGTTATGTGTGTGTGTGTGTGTGTGTGTGTGTGTGTGTGTGTGTGTGGTGGGGGTGGGCAGCCGTCAGAGGGGTGTGAGGAAGTAGTCTGCAGGTGTCTGGTAGTTGTGTGTTTGCTGGTTGTGCGTCTGCAGCTGCTGCTGCTGCTGGATGATCTGCCGGACTTCTTCTTCCAGCTCTGGTGGGATGATGAGCTGGTCTTCAGGGTCCGGCTGGGCGGGGGCATTGAAGTAGCCCCCTTGCTTCTTGATGGGAGCATCGGCAGCCTCCTCAATGACATCCTGGTTCCTGCCTTGGCAGGCCACAGAGCCATTACCTCGAGCCCTGCGGCCTAAAGTGCCTGACCGAGCCTCCCCACCAAGGTAGGGAGAGGAGGGAGGGACGGGGGAGACAGATGGAGAGGGGGAGGCAGGAGATAGAGACTCACTGTGCAGCATGACAGGGGGAGGGTTGTTTGTGCTTTGCTGAGAGTGAGCGCAGTTGTGGCGCAACAGACAGTGGACGTCCGCTTCCACCTCCACGCGGCTGCCATTGGAGAAGACACCAGCGATGGGCTCCTCATCCTCGCTGTCAAGCCCATTGTCAGACAGAGCTCCGGAGAACTGCCTGTGGAGGCTCCCACCCCTACAGGCGGGCTTGCGCATGCCGGCTCGCCCCAGGGGGTTCAGGTGAGAGGCTGGGGGTTCCGTTTGCGTCAGCGGCTCCTCCGAGGAAGCTGTTGATCCTACCTCGCTGCTCATCTCAGATGTGCTGAACTCGCTGCTCAATTCGCTCACTGTTCCTGATGAGGTGGGTGGCAGTGGCACGCCCCCATCGCTGCTTGCTGAGTAAGGATGTGTGCCAGGCTGCTGAGATGCCGGACCGGGACTGGGTGGTGGAGGAGGCGGCTCGCAGAAACAGCAGCAGTCTTCGGTGATGCTGAGCTTCACGATGACTGCGCTGAGGCTGTCGGAGCAGCCGTAGCTCTGAGCCAGAGTCACCAGCTTCTTTGCAGCAGCTAGAGCATCCGGTAGGTTCCTGACTGCTTCCACTGCCTCGCTGGGAGACAACATGTCCCACAATCTCCGACTGCCCAGAAGAAAAAACTCATCCTGTGGGGTAAGTGTCACCGTGGAAACATGGGGGCGGGGTGTCACTGATGGGCAGAGGAAGGAGTAACCCATAATCCTGGTGGAGTCTGTTACACCGCTCACTTTGTTATCCTGCAGGGAGGAAAAGGAGGAGCAGAGAGGTTTACCTTAGTGATAATGACAAACAGTACCGTGGAGACTGAAAATTAACTGCTTTCATTTACTAAATGAAATTAAATAAAAAAAATATTCATTTGTTATAAATTCTGATTCTGTTCACAGAGATTTAAAATAGAGCTAATAATGAAGCCAGACAATATTTCGCTCAATAATTGGCTCACTGAAGTTGTACTGAATAAATCCATTAAAGTGGGCATTTTCTATTGTCTATTTATAAATGTATGTGTGCAAACAGTGGATGTTCATTATAACAGCGGCCAAAGTTTCAAATAAGTGAAATGAGTTCAGTGTATGTAAGTAATCCCCGTGAGCCAAAAGCTCAGTTTTTTCTACTGTTTGCTCGGGATCATGTCAATGTGGTCAGTGCTCAGTGCTGGCTGAGGTTTGACCAAATAGGCTTCTGGGTTTACTCCAACAGAAAGTGTTTACGTTCTGGAATAATTCCGCACTTAGAAGTGACGATACAAACAGATTAAAAACAAAGCAACTGTAAACAGTGACAGAAACTGCTGCATAAAATCTTAACTAAATGCAAACCTGTAGAGGAACTGGGAAGAGTGGCTTGCTGTGGCTCAGCACCCACCTGACTCGTTTCAGTACTTGATCAACAAATGAAACTTTAAAGCTCTGCAGTGTGCTGTTACCTCGGTGATTACAGCATTGTGTCGTCGAACCCTCTGGTACTCGGCCTCCTCTTTAACAGTGTGGATGGCGGAAAGTTGCATAGCTTTGCCGTCTCGGCACAAAACAGCCTGGCACCTGCCGACATTGGCGGCTTTCAGAGTGAAGCAGCCGCCGTGCTCATTGGGAGTTATCGGGTCGTGTCTGATGTGGCACAAAGCTGCAGAACCACCCATCCTCTGGCCTGCTGTGCCCAGTTTCCTGCAGAAGATAGGCACACAACATGATGCCTGAGGCAAGGCTGTTTTCCTTTTAAATGAGAAGTCATTTTGAGGTGACCTCACCACTCACCTTTGCATGGTGAGGAAAGTGTTGGTCATGTAGTCCTCTTGCCTCTGGCCCCTGTGAAGTTCCTCTGCTAGCACATCTCCCATGGTGCACTGCAACAGATAAGGCACCTCGACATTCCTGTCTCCATCGAAAACTCCATATAGAGCCTCATGAATTCCACAGAAGCTGTCTAGAGCCAGAGCAGCCACACACAGCCTGAGGACAACACGAAGGTGGCAGTTTAGAACAACAACAATGACAAAAGAGATTTGGAAATTAAAAAAAAAACTAAGGCATCAGAGAATGACTGACTTGTTTTTGACTCCAGAGGCCTCTGTGTAGCCATGACTCCAGACTGCTGGGACTCCTTGGCTCTCGCTCACACAAGGAGCAGAAGGTGATGGGTCCACTCTCAAACATCGGATATTACTGCGAAGACAGGGGGAAAAAGCAAAGTTCAGGCACTTGCTCTTTTATTTCAAAGCTTAGGCAGCAGTGTGTTTATGCTTGTGATTCATACTTTAGGTGTTCCAAGCTCTTGTGATCGAGGTTGAGCCGAGGATTTCCTGTGAGGTCGAGCTCCTGGAGTTTTGGAGGAAGCATCTCTGGCAGAGTCACCTCAGTCAGCTCGTTGCAGCTCAGGTCGACACACTGAAACAGAACGGGAGCGTGAGTGCTGAGATGTGCCTCACAACTCTTTATATGAATGTCAGTCTCATTTTTTGATCTTTTTCGAGTCCATTTTTAGAAATGGTATAAACTGAACTTTCTTTCCCCAACTCAGGATGAAAACTGCCGCTCTTTTCAGTACTATGTCCTCTTTGTGCAGGACTGTGCCTTCCATGTCTTGTAGAAGCAATTCATTTTCTTCTTGTTTCTGTTCTTTAACACTGGAGCCATATTACATAATCTACCCAGCATCAACATTACCACAGCTGCCTCCTCCCTCCACAGAAATAACCCATATCCTTACTACAACTCCCTCCCCATTACTAGTTGAAAAATACTTCTATTACTTAGCATTAGCTACCTTCTCTTTCCACTTAAGTAATCGTAATGCTAGGTGAGCATTATTTCAGCTGTCCAGCAAAACTAAAACATTTTCATCATTAGATTAGGTGAATGAAAGTTCATAACACTGATTGGCTGACCGAGATGAATGTACATGTTGCAACACACCCACTCCATTCAGGGGTTTTTCCAATTTTCTGCAAAGCAAAAAACTTTTTTTTTATATATAAATAAATATATATATAATTAAACTAAATAAAGAATAACTGTGTCAAAGTTGAAAAATTGAAGAAAAAGCCTGTAATACCCGTGACTGACCTTAATCTCAGGCAGCTGGAGGACCTCAGGGAAAGCGTTAATACAGTTGGAATGGGCAGAGAGTGTGTGCAGCCGCTGACAGTTGAGGATGGTTGTGGGCACCGCTCTCAGCCTGTTGCCGCTCAAGTCCAGCTCCTCTAGCTGCTCCAGTTGAGCCAGTTTACTGCAGGATGTAGAGGTAAAAAGAGAGTAATCATAACCTGCAGCAGGGCTCAGATTTTAGCCAGGATAATGAAGAAAAGTGTACAGTTTACTTAGGATAGAACATCTTGGAAAAGCAAAGGAATGTAAGATTCGGGGGGGTTAGAGGTAGAGTAAGTCAGGATACTGGAGCTGCAATTATGAAGGATGTCTACAATTAAACCTAACATGTCCAGATGTACAGTAGCCTTCACGGTCACATATTAAAGCTCAGCTTGTATGAAGTGCGGTATTTCACCTGGCAGTGAAGGTCTGCAGCTGGTTGTACGCGAGGTGAAGTACTTTAAGTTGGCCGTGTCCAGTCAGAAGAGGGATGCACTTGTCCGTCAGGCTGTTATTGGTCACATAGAGCTCCTGAAGGCTGCTAAAGGTGTCCTCTGATAAGCTGGCTGCAGGGAGATTCTCCAGCTTATTGGCCGACACATTCAGGTATCGCAGACTGGGAGGAATTCCCAACAGAGGGTACAAATTTAGTACAAGATACATAATGGATACAGGCTGATGGGAAGAGGAAAAAATAGACACACACAAGAAAACAAAGCAGAGAAGAAAAAGATGTGTGCACCTCTGTGCTTTGATGAACAAGTTGTGTGGGAGCTCGCTCAGATGGTTGTGTTGGAGGTCCAGGACTTCTAGCTGCGATCTCTCCAGCCTCTCATCGAGCTGGCACAAATCATTCCAGCCTGCCAGCAGCTTTCTCAGGCTCCCACTGGACAGCAGCCTAAAACACAAATAACAGCCAGCTAAGTGTGTGTACTGTAGATGTTAGTGGGACCAGCAAACTGAGTTCCCATGGAGGTTAAATGAGTTCATCTTATACTTAATTTTTTTTTATTAAAGACGGGGAAATTGATGTGGAACTATGTTCCATGTAGTTTGTAGCTGGAAACTATCATCATGCACGCTACCAAATAACTGCAAATGCAACATCACATTATATTCATTTTTAAAAATCTCTGTTCATCTGTTTTTCACTTCTCAAAAACTATTCATAAAATTCGCTTAACGCTCAGTGGGTATGTTGCTGACGACCTGGCTTAATGAAGTGCTGAGTTTGAGGTCTGTGATGAGCAGTTCTCGTATTACAGCTAAAAGCTTTTTCTGTGTCTCCAGTGTTTGTCCTATTGTGACTGCTGCCCGCTCCCCCTGCGTGTAGGAAGAGGTGAACACACACACACACACACACACACACACACCACTTATCACCATCAGTCCCCCTGTTGTCCTCCATACAAAGACAGGTGGTTCTTACCTTCATACCCCATCAGCCCCCTCTGTGTGGCGGTGAGGAGGCGAGACAGTGGCTACTTCACAGCGAGTCGCCCTCCTGCGTGACTCCCTGCTGAACGGCTTTAACGAGATTTGTCGTTTAATGGTTTAACTTTTCCAATGATGCATGTAACGCCGGGGCAATTATAGCTAAGTGATTTATTGTGCCGCGGGGCCGTGAAAGCTCTCCAAACAGCAGGCCGGACTCTGGGCGGCAGCACAATCCCTGTAAACAAACACAGAGTAAACACAGCCGCTGTTCCCCTCCAGGGGCCGGCTGCTCGCTGTTTATGTCATTCCTCAAGTGCCAAGTAAACCCGTCAGCCCGCTCTGAGTGTGTGTGTGTGTGTGTGTGTGTTAACCTGCTCAGTTTCCATATAAGAGTGCATGTTTTAAAGGCTATATTTAACCCTTCACTGCATGTCTGTAAAGCAATAAAAATCACATCTTGAAATAATTTTGTAACTTTTCAGTTTTATTAATAACAATAAATACAAATATGTGAAAAAAACCAAGCTACTAAAATCTCTCCTAGTGATTAAATGATATTTATCTCTCATGTAGTAAAATCCATTCTTAATGGATAATTGATTCCAACTCCCAGGGCCATTTTCAGACTATTAGCTAAACATTATGAACAGATTTATGCAGCGTGGCTAACTTACAGCAAGCCGGCTAACTGCGCCAACGGTACTGCTAGCAAAATCATATCTCAGTGTAAATTCTCGTTGATTAACTTGTGACATGTTTTGTCACTAACGTGTATTATGACGAATTGCACTGATTTATTCGTTAGTACTTCACGTAATAGCACAAAGTAAAGATGTAAAACCAGCATTTATTTTTTACGGTTAGCGCTAACATGGCGATGTTAGCGCCTCAGTGCACTTAACAGCAACACTTAAACATTTTCTTGGTCCAGCTTCAGAAATATGCTGATTTATAAATTTAAAAAATGAAGTAATTTAAAATTAATTAATTAAAAAATATATATATATTTTATTTTAATATAGAGAGAGAACAGAAAACTTTCAAAAGGAGACAGTAATAATAGGAGGTACAGTCAGACTGAACGTTTCACTTTTGAGACATTTTCCTCTTTACATATCTGTTATGAATGATGAAAACAAACTGTGTGTGTGTGTGGGGGGGGTGACTTTATAAATAAACCCATTAACTGTAAATGAGGCGTTACAGAGATGGTAGCAGGATATTCACCTGCTCAGGTGTCTCAGTGTGACGTACAGCGATCAGCCTCAGCATCAAATCCAGGTGGGACAGGTGATGTGATTGTGTGTGCAGTACTGGGATGGTTCTGTGTGCAGTAAGTTAATGCAGCACCCTCATGTCTGCGTATGTGTGTGTATGTCAGTGTGCTGTTTCACTGGGACTTTGTGTGTTTTGTTTCTTGTGTGTCTCCCTGAGCACACCTACATTGGCTGTGTGATGCTTTATGAGGCTCCTCGGGGCCCCTGGGGGGGTTGGATGGTTTATTTTGGGACCTTTCCCGTCCCGTCTCACACACACACTGTGTTTCTGTGTTTCAGCAGCCTCTTAATTTACAGCCTTCTCAGTTAGCTGTTCAGTTAGCAGCTAACTGAGCTCTGACAGGTCGAGCCGAGCAGGAAATTAGACCTCCTGGTTTCTTATGTGGCGGGTGCTGTTTCCAACAGTAACTGCTCAAAGGATGGCGCTCTGTCCAATTACCTAACTATGTAATCTATTCAAGCTTGTATGTCTTAGTAGGACAGTTTAATCTCACAGCAAATAGAATCAGTAGTGATGTAATACATAAAGGCTGAATTTCAAATCACAATGCGAGCTCTACAGAACTCAAGTCAGTGTTGGAAAAGAGCAAACAGCATCTCTTCATTACAACACACCAATTAACCAGATCAGACCAGCAGTTGAATCAGTTCAGTTTGTGTGTCTGCAGAGAATCACTCAGATTACATCGCTCAGTCAAATAGTAAGCACACGAGTCACGGTAGACAATAAAATCCACCACCATCATCATCAGTGAGCATTGTTAGCACTAATGATGCCGATCTGGATGGGATTCTTTAGCTGAGCCTTTTCTGCTTCTGGACACACTTAAGACTTTCAGAACCTAGATCAGCATCTTGGGGTCGCGGCTGGCCCTGGGGGGTGTCTACCCGTCCCTAATCCAGAGGGTGGGCAGAGTTGGATGAATGTGCATTTGTCACTGTCTTGCCTCCCTGCTGCTTCCTGGTGCTCGCTCCTGCCCCCCCCAGGGTGTGGGCGCCTTGAGGTTCCTGAGCCGGACTGGATGTTCTGGTGCGGGTGTCGGCCTGCTCTCCTGCTGGTTGTGGGCCGGGGTGGCTTGGGCTTCTTCGGCGCGGGGGGTGGACTCTGCGGTGTGTTGGGCAGTTCTTGAGCACCTGGGGCCCTGAGGCCCTGACGCCGGCCTGCACGGGGGGCTGGCCTCTGGCAGGGCTGGTTTCCTATTGCCCCGGATTCCCGGGGGCCCTTGCTCCTCGACTGGGGGGGGCTCTGTCCGGGGCTGCCCGCTCACCTCTGCTACGGTGGGCGTGTGGCTGGTGCTAGGATGTGTGGCCACGGTTTTCGTGGCTCTTGGGGGCTGTGGATGGCTCGGATTTCCTGGGTCCCTCGCCGCCTACCTTTGGCCTCTGGGGGTGGAGCGATGGCTCACTGCCCTCGTTGGTGAGTGCATTTCATCACACACACTCAACAACACAGCATAACAAAACTGCTGCTTTCTACACATCGTGCCTCATATGTTGTCTCTTTCAACTCAAATTATTTTTCCTGATTCTTGTGTGTGTGTGTGTGTGTGTGTGTGTGTGTGTGTGTGTGTGTGGGTATGTATATGTATGCGTGTGGGTATGTGTGTGTGTGTGTGTAAATATATGTATGTGCATGTGTATACAATGTATTTATTTATTTTGGTTAATTAGCTGGTGTTCTGTCCCCCTCTATTGTTCCCCTTTCTCCCACCTTTTTCTTCTTTTCCTTTTCTCTTTCAGCCTGTCAATTCAAGAATAACTAAAATATGTATATATACACAATCACAATAAAGGAATAAACATCAACAAGATAAGCCTACAGAGAATCTATAGAGCTCATCTTGGGAGAATAAATATGTTTGGCACAAAAGTGGATTCAGATTGCTATTTTGCTTGCACAAACTGCCACACATGACAGGCTGTTAAAAAAAAAAAAAAGAACCTAGATCAACTTCTGGAAGCCGTGACTGCTCTTTCCTTTGCTGTGGCTGAAAGTCGGCATTTTCTAGATTTGTTTTCCAGAGTGTGTGTGATTGTCTGGATTGCAAGCTGGAACTTGTAATGGAAAACTAGCGGTCTATTCATTGATCTGTAGTTTGAATTTTAGAAAAGAAATGAAACAATGTGTGTAGTAAGCATTGTCTACATGGACTCTTAACAGACAGCCGTGTCTGGGAGAGTCTCAAGTGTTTGAAGTAACAGGTTTTAGTGTATGTGCAGCTCAGTCATGTGCTCATATAGAATATGACACTACATGAATATGATATGACATGAAGATGACACTAACCACTCCTGGTTGGTTAGTTGCTATTAGTAGTTTTTCCATTGGCTTATGTTAGGTAAGCAGTGACAAAACTAAAAATTCACTGGAAAACAAAGTAACTAAAACTAAAAAGCAGTCTAAGGGGACTTTAGGTTAAAAAACCAAGGATAGACTGCCTACTTTCACACTCTGTCTCTAAAGTAGTAAGTGGTGATTCATAGCTGCATCAGATGGCAGTAATGCTTCATTTTCTATGGTTTTCCAAGCTAACTGCTAGTGCTGTGTTCCTGGGAGGCTATTCAGCCAACCTACTGAAGTTGTCAGTGGCACAACATCATATCATTAACAACAATATGATTTAATGTGTAAGATTTAATCCTTAAACTTATGGAAGCAGCCAGCGTGGTATCACTCACTGGTTTTAGACTCTGCATATCGAAGCCTTAAGCCTTGATTATACTCCATTATAGATATCAGTGGCGGATGCTGGTCGTTCAAGGAGGGGAAGCTCAATTTCGGCCTACATCATAAAATGTGTTGAAAAAAAATAAAAAAAATAAATAAA
>VUQK01025139.1:0-23512 GCA_015106715.1 Bujurquina vittata
TGCATGATGATTGGATGATCTGTTTGAGGCTGAATCCCTTTTTGATTGACAGCGAAATGAGCGAATCAGCGATCTTTTGGTGTAAACATCCGCATTTTTTAATTTTCATTCTGTTCTGCGTTGAACCGGAGACTTTCCTAATCCTCTTAGCGGCATTTTCTTTGTCTTGTTCATTAGTGGCAACGATTGGAGCTCCATCTGCAGGTGTAGAGAGGAGCTCCTCCTGTTTAAAGCGGCTCGAGTCTTACACCCGCAACACCATGGGCCAAGGCCGTTTAAGCAGCCTAGCTCTGCTGGCCATTGAGAGGACACTAGTCAAGTCCCTGGAAAAGACTCCTTGTTGCTACGACAGGGTCACAGATCATTTTATTGAAAAGGAACGGAGGGTAGAATTTACATATAAATAAACCGACACATTTTATGATGTAGGGTGAAATTGAGCTTCCCCTCCTTGAAAGACCAGCATCCGCCACTGCTGACGTGTTACATTAAAACATTTCAAAGCGCTGCCACCTTGTGGCAAAAACCTTTATTACATTTTGCCGAAAAAATTCACAGAAAAACTATTTAAATATAACAATATCCACAAAATGAAAAATGGTAAGTGAAATAAGTGGATAGCAATCGCACAAACGTTGTTTCATTAGTGTGCAATTTCGATGAAGGAAACTGGAACTGGAACCCCTCAGGCCACATTTCCCACTCGCTCGGTGGAACAAACCTCACCGATGCCAAACTTCATTTTTTTTTCTTTGTCAAGCAGCATTTTCTTCTTTGAGATTGTTAACAGCTGAAGCTTGGTCAGGTTTAGATGGTGGTTTGGGTAAAACAAAGCCTCTCACATCGGCCATTTTGTAAATAATGAACAAATCTTTGCAGCGCATCCTACCGAGTCCGTCCACGCATGCGCGTGTTGTGTAAACAAGCTTTGCAAAAACACTGCCGCCTTGTGGCCGCGCAATGGGAACGACGTCGTTTACATCGTCTCGATATAGACGGGAGGCTGAAACGCATCAAAACACCGTTTCCAGTGTGTAAACGGGGCCCGAGTATATTTTTTTGCACTGGTGGGGTGCACTGTCCTGCTGGGGGAGACCCCGAGCAGCACCAGTGCCAAAGTAGGCCAGAAATGTTCAGGTGGATGCTGCCTATATGGGGTGGTAGCACCCACATGAGCCCAACAAAACTTCCGCGCTATCTGCATCAGCCATCAGTGGTTTTCATGCTCAGTTCTAGTCTGTTGAAAGCAGCTTCCACACTACTGACTTTAGATTTACCGTCAAATATGACTCAGGGAGCTCCTGTTAAGTGTTTTTCTTAGAATCATTAGAGTTTCTCGACATCTGTGGGTGGCCTGATACCAAAAGAACATCAGTGTGTGTTCAGATATTGAGCAACACTCAGGCATCAAAAAATGAGCCGTGTCACTGCTTTGCTGGTTCTCGCTCCTGCAGCCCCAACTGAGGGGGGGTCAGCAGACAGCCAGGGCCAAACCCCCCAGCCACTTCATACTGTACAGCTTTGCCCACAGGCAGGGCCATTACCGAGCACGCTGGCGGCACCGCTCTCATTGATGCCGGCCCATCAGCATTGATTAGTTTTGGCATGTCGGAGACAAAGAAGGGTGTGTATCAGTAATTCGGAGAAACACTAAGAAATGTTAACTGCAGTGTTTCTGTGCGCCGGGCAAGAGACATCTTGCTGTGAGGAACCCAAGGTGAACTTCACTTCTTTGCCCGGTCACGGTCTCCGTTTCTACTGGATCGGAATTCCTCTCTCTTAATCCCCTTTCAGTTCCGAGGACAGCCAATTTCCAATGACATACGTGACCCACTGACTCGTTACACAAAACAATACAAAAAGAACCTCAATCCACAGTTTGGAGAACTCTCACATTCACGCTGTAGCCTCGTGTGTTTGCAGCAGCTGTAGTAACACTGCAGGATTACACAGGGTGAAGAGTGAGAGCACCCTCTAGTGGATGACTGGGATAATTACACACTGACTGATCCCTTCTGTAACTAAATCAAAAACACACACACAGTGATGAATCAAATGACACAAACACACCCAACAAACTGCTGTCATCCTGCACGGTTTCCTCTCTGAAGTAAAAAAGGGATTTGTGCGAAAACGCACCCTCAAAGTGTGATTTTTTTAAAAACTGTACGTTAAAGTATAAATTACACCTGCAACAGTGCTGTTTGACCTTACCGACCAAAAATAACATGTTGAAACATCCGCATATGTAAATGATCCAATTTAGGACACTAATCTGACAACAAGGCTAAACTGGAATAATTCATTAATCCAGACTCGAATAACACGAAGGATGTAAACCCCGACAAGCCTAATGACATCATCAGGGGTCATTTTTAAGACTTAAGATCCTCCAAAGCCACAGAACCAATTAAACAGCTGATTCCCTTCTAATGTGGCGTGTTTTTTTAGGGAAATAATCTGGAAAAACATTTACAAGTCAGTGTAATCTTGCGTGTGCACAGGTTTCACCCCATATTAACGCCCGTGCGCCCTCCTCGTTCAAAATGGATCGTTTCAGCATGTGTAAGCGGAGAATAGAGAGAGCATTACGCCCTTTAACCCCTGCCTTCTGCGTATAAGGCCTTCTAATAACGCTCGCCGATGTTACGAGGTCAACCAGAATCACGCTCTGAACTCTGCGAAGGTTTTCTTGCATTGACATCATCGTCGCTGAAATTATTTGTATTGCGCCGTTAATGCGTATAAACTGCACCCTCAAAGCTGGGAACTGGTTTCCTGCTGTTGTGGGAGAGGAAAAAGAATGTTACAGACTTTCTGTTCTTCAGTGCTGGGAGTAGGTGAAGACATGGAGAGGGGGGGGGGGGCAGAGTAACACTGCAACTTTATAACTGACCCCGTTACATGCAGAAAAAACACTGGAGTGCAATGAACCCGGATGCTTTGGAGCTGTGTGGGGTCCGGTTCACATCGGCTCCTCTATCAATGAAAAACACGAGAAAACTCTTAAAGCTGAAACGCATGTAAGAGCTGATGTGGTAACAACTGCAGTGGAACCCCCACCCTGCCTCTGAGGGGCTCGCAGGTACTCAAGAGGTCTTAAGTCCTTCAGTGAGACTCACATCCCGACTGTGAAGCTGAAGCTCCACATCATCAGCACCATCATTTAAAAGACAGCACAGCACTTTTGGTCTTCCTTTTTTTTTTTTATATATAAAGGCATTTTCATATTTCATATTTTGGTGGTACAGAATTCAAGTTTTTATAGATTTGGTTCACAGAAGAATCACAAATGTAACTGAGCAAACTTCCCTAGATAAGACAATTCTTAAAAAGTAGCTTAAATAATGGTACAGTACAAAAATAAGTGGGTTTATCACAAAAATGTTTTTTTTCTTATGAGAAAGGTACAGTGGCACATTATTATTCTCTAGGAAATTGTAAAAGTTCCTCCTTTGTTTCATTTTGCAGCAGACAGCCAATCAGAAAATGATACATTCACTGGCTCTCTTTCTCCCACTGGCAGAAGGCACTAAAGAGCAGACTTGGATCAAATGGCGTTTGCACATATGGCTTTTTTTTAAAAAACATTATTTGCAGGACGATACAATCGGCGCCACAAACGTCCTACAGCAAAATCTGCTGATGTCCTGGCGTGTGTGTGAAAAACGCTCCGACTACTTGCAAAGTGCTAAATGAGCCAAGTCTGCAGAGGAGCTCAGGCGTCGTTCAAACATAGTTCTGTAAGGTTCCTGAAAATAACAAGTGCACACAAAGTGTTCTTCAGTTCCACTGCCAGCTTTCACACAGAGTCAGACTGAAGGAAAGCGGATTCCCAACCCTGCTTTGCAACGTCGGGACAAAAAGGCAGCTCTACAGAGCCAGTCCCGCATCTTTAGCCATGCCGTAGAAGATTCCTCTCTGAGATAAGAGGTTAGTGGGCGTGTCAAACTCAGCGATGCGTCCTTTGTCCAACACCAGCACTCTGTAAGAAGAGGGGAGAGGGCGAGTCATGCACCTGTAGCTGTTTTAAATGGGTACAATGAGGCGTTTTAATCTGTAGCACACAGTGAAATTCAGCTTCATCTGAAAGACTATTCACGCTCTCACTTTGATTTTGGTAGACAAGCTGACATCCTGTTACTACATCATCATCATCATCATCATCATCATCATCATCATCATCATTACTGGTCACTTAAAGTGGTCTTATTCTGCTCATTTCAAGCTTCAAAGCTAAAATACTCATTTAGCCCTTCAGGACATCCTGCCTTTTAGACAGCGAGGGCTCTGATTGGCTGCCTCTTGTGCAAAAGAAGATTTGAACAGCAGGTGGGCGGGGCTTCTGTGAAATAACCACATTAAGGATATCCACTCTCTCTGAGCATTCACCACCCTAACAGTAAATGCAGGTGGTGCATCAATAAGGCGCTAACCTTGTGTAATCCATTATTGTGTTGAGTCTGTGTGCGATGGTGAAGACGGTGCAGTCTTCAAACTGAGTCCTGATGGTGGACTGGATGAGGTCATCAGTCTCCAGGTCGATAGCAGCAGTAGCTTCATCCAGGATGAGGATCCGGGACTTCCTCAAGAGCGCTCGAGCTAAACACACTAGCTGCCTCTGGCCGACACTGGAGACACAACAACAACATCCAGAGCGTGAGGCGGCATTTAGAGACGGTCCTCGCTCACCGTGCGCCTCCGTCTCCGAACATACCTGAGGTTCTCTCCTCCCTCTGAACACTCCAGCTGCAGTTTGGCCGTCTGGTTTCCGACAAACTTGTGGAGGTGAGACAGTTCCAGGGCTTTCCACACCTCTTCATCGCTGTACCTCTCAAAAGGGTCCAGATTCATCCTCAGCGTCCCAGAGAAGAGCACAGGCTCCTGGGGGGGGAGACAGAAACACCCCTGAGCATCACCTGGGACAGGCTACCACAGCCCTGCTTTAACACTCAGTAACTAAATTAGGAACTGAGTCCTCAACAGTGTCCAGAGGCTCATCATTGCATCCAATATAGAGCCGGAGGCAGAGGCAGCAGATATGACGCCCACCAATAATTACTGTGCTTTGTTGTTGGGGTGCAGCGGGTCAGCCCGGACCCCGATACGTGGTAGAAAATAGATGTTTGTTGGACTTTTTCGCGTACCTGTGGAATGATGGTGAGTTTAGACCGCAGGTCGTGCAGGCCTATCTCAGCTATCTTCACCTCGTCGATGGTGATCTCTCCGGCTGCAGCTTCCAGCAGTCTGAAGAGGCAGAGCGTCATAGAGGACTTGCCGGCCCCCGTACGACCCACAATCCCGATCTGCACAGAAACAGAAGCCGTGACGAAAACCCGCTGAGCCATTACTCCACACGATCAATCACCTCAGCAGGGCCTCTCCACACCTTCTCTCCTCCCTTGACGTTCAGCGTGATGTTCTTCAGTACGAGGTCCAGTCCCTCTCGGTACCGAACGCTGTAGTCCTGGAACTCCACGTTCCCCAGCATGGGCCATTCAGGTGGGGGCTTCTTGTCCTCCACCTCCCAGGGGGCCTGTGAACACAAACACAGCTTTTCTCAATAGCTCATCTTCTTGGTTTGACCAGAACTGATTGATCATTCTAAGAAGTCGGAGGGGGGCTGTGGCTCAGGTGGCACAGCGGATCATCTACTGATCAGACGGTTGGTGGTTCAAAACCTGGCTGCTCCAGTCTGCATGCCAAAGTACGAAGAGACCGACCCCTGAGTTACTCCCAGAACACTCATTGGAGTGTTATACAAGAACTGGTCCATTTGCTTCTCTGCACAGAGTCACTCAGAGCTGAAAAGTATTTATTCCACCTCTGGGGTGCACTGGATGCTCCAAACAAAGGCTAACCAACAGCTACACCAACTAATGCACAGAAGGGCGCTTTCTGTGACGGCTGCTGATAAAACACCCTGTGTGCAGCGTAAGTGCCCCCCTAATGAAGCAGAGGGGCCCTCGCTGGCAGCAGGTAATCCAAGAGTTCTGGAACTAGTTACAGTTTATAGGTCTGGTGTTGCAGAGTTGAGCAACACGGCTGCAGCGTGTAGCACAAAGCCAGCACTACTTTAAAAGCAAACACATGACGAGCCCCATCTTCAGAGGAGCAGAAAAGGACACTCGACCTACCTCTGTCTTGGTCTCAGAGTACTCCTTCACTCGCTCCACCGCTACGATGTTGTTCTCCAGTTCTGAGGTCATCCGCACCATCCAGTTCAGAGACATGGTCACCTATTGAAACAAGCATTTCAGAAATTTACAATGAGGGCTCCTGATGAGGCGAGGAAAGCGCATTCGTGCAGCACCGTCCAACAAGTGAAACGTTAAGACAAAAATCGAAAGGAAGAATTGAGCGGATAAGTAGATTGTTCTCGTGACAGAAGGTACAGCGTGTAGCACGAACGCGAAGCAGCTCAACTAAATACTACTGAAGTTACAATCAAGACATATTCACACATTACATCATTCAGTAATATCTGTAAAATTCCCATTTACAAGAAAATTGGGATGCAGCGCAAAAAGGAAGAAAAACAGAAAGATTTGTTTAAAATTTGCAATTTAAAAAAAAAATGCCTTTTTGAATTTGATGACAGCAACATTGGGACAGGGCCGTGATTACCCGCGCAGCATCCTGTCCTCAGTCTGGAATCATCCGGGAACTGAGGAGAGCAGCTGCTGGACTTTCGGGAGACGAATGTCGTCCCATTCTCGTGTGATAGACGAGTCAAGCTGCTCAGCATATCTGGGCTTTCTTTGTCGTCTTTTTCACGATGCATCAAATGTTTTCAGGTGGACTGCGGGCACGCCAGTTCAGCACCCGCACGCCATTGTGTTGCAACAGCAGCAGTATGTGGTTTAGCATCATGTTGAAGAAGTATGCAAAGCCTACCCTGAAGAGGACGCTGGGAGCATGCTGCTCTAAAACCTGTATACACCTTTCACCAGTGATGGTCCCCGTACTGTCAGAGAGGCAGGCTTTCGAAGAGGATGGTCCCGCCCCTCTTTAGTCCGGAAGACGGGGCGTCCCGGTTTTCCAAACAGAATCTGAAACTTTGATTCTTTCGACCACATGTTTTCCACTTTGTCCATTTTAAATGAGCTTCAGCTCAGAGAAGACCACGGCGTTTCTGGATCTGGGTCATACACCGCGTCTTCTTGAGCTTTGACCTGTTTGTGGGCGGCACGGTGACCCACGTTCACAGACCGTGGTGTCTGGAAGTGCTCGGAGCGCTGCGGTGACTTCCACGGCAGAATAAAGTCTGTTTCTAATGCAGTGGCGCCGAAGATCATTCAGGGTTGATTGCTGGCTTTGTCCGTTGCACACAGAGATCTGTGATGATGTTATGCACTGTAGATCATGAGATATTCAAAGTCTTCACAATTTTACATTGAGGAACATTATCCTGAAATTGTCCCACATTTGAAGATCTAGCTTTTTGCAGGTTGTCTTCTGAGAAGTTTTGCCTCTCTAAGACGCTCTTATTAGACTTAATCATGTTACTGACCTGTTGCCAATTAACACAATTAGTTGCAAAATGGTCCTCCAGCTGTTTCTTTATGGCACCACTTACTTTTTCAGCCTTTTGTTGCCTCCGTACCCTTTTTGAGACGTGTTGCTGCCATTAAATTCAAAATGAGCTTACGGTTTTCATGAATTAGTAAAAGGTTTCCGTTCTTTTGTGAATAAAATACGAGTTTATGAGATCTACAAATTCCTGTTTTTATTCACATTTATGCAGCAGCCCAAATGTTTGGAATCATACATTAAAAGCAAAAAGCCTTAGCTAAATGTTTAAAGCAGCTAATTGGAAGAGAAACGGCTGAGAATGCTGAAGTGATGGATGAGTGGTTAAAACAGTTAAAAGTAATGGACAGAGAGCTGAAACTGCTCTAAAAATAATATAATAGATGAACAGTGATGATTGGAAGGTCAGAAGAGGTGTTAGAATATTTTAAAGTAAAGGATAAATGCCAGAAATAAATTACCAAGTAAGAGTGGCGGAAACAGCTCGTATAGAACAAGTTTTAAGATCCTTTGCAAAACAAGAAAGATGAGTTTTGATAAGGCTCAAAGTGACAAATGGGTAAAAGGCATATTTCTATATTTTTGTATATTACTATATTTTGCAGTTATATTTATCAGCACTTTCAAAACAAAAACAATGGGCTAAAAGAGGATAAAATGCTAGTTTGAGCCATAGTATAAAAATATTATTATTGCTACTTAAATGATATATCTAGATTGAATTGCAGTATGTAGAGTGTAGCAGTACCTGTAGAGCATAGGACACCGACAGACCCACAAGGCCAGGGCTCAGGCTGTCCTTTCCCGTCACCGCAAACAGAGCCGCAAACAACACAATGCAGTTTCCAATGAACTCGATTCGGACCCCGAGCCACCTGCAAAGACAGCAGGGTCAAAGGTGAGCTTAAGGACACCTGAGCGAGCGACTTGTACAAGAGCACAAATATTAAACTACAGGACAGTTTAGCACTCATGTTACAACAATGACTTTTTCTTTTGATTGCAGCTATTGATTACTGGGATAAAAAAGTGCAGAGCCACTGGTTTGAGAAATACCCGTGTTTCATGCTGTCCATCTTGGAGCAACTCTAAAGTACAGCGTATCATAAATGCTGTAAACGGGCGCTAACAACTTGCTAAACTTTATCTAAACATGAATAAATGACAAAATGAGCAACAAACCACTCAAAAACTAATTGTTGTTAGCTAACATGCTAGCTGTTGCCCCATGCTAAGATAAGCCAAAACATGATTGGCGCCCATTTTCTCATCGACACTTTTAGAAAAAGAAAAATTCTGAATTTTAATCCAATTATTCTGTTTTATATGTAAACTTTAGAGCTGAAGAGAAAATCTTTGTAACATAACATCAAAATGAAAGCTAACTGTCTTTCTGCATGATAATAACATGCCTTTGAGCACGAGTGCAGGAGAGTTTCAGTGTTGGACATTCCCACGATTAAAAATGCAAAATATTAGCTATTCGTGCACACAAGACAAAGAAAAAAACAAAACAGAAAAAAAAACACCTTCTAGGACTTTCGAAGACTTTTTATGTGCATTTGAAATCAAATCAAAAGGGATCAGGCAAACAGAGAAACATTCAAAGGTCTCATCCATGCCACCAGTGGCCGTGTACAGAGTGAGTTTAACAGGACTGGAAATCAGAGCGGCTTTGCTGCTCGAACAGGACACTTACCTGTTGGATACTATACCAGGGTAGTAACTCTTTTGGTTCTCATCCACTTTTGTATCACTCATCAGAACAAAGGCAGAGTGCCTGCCATATGCTCGGATTACACTACAGCCAGTGATGGTCTCAGAGAAATGGGAGTATATGGGAGAGCGGCTGACCGACTCCAGACGCTTTAGCTGCCGAGAGGTGGCAACGTAAAATCTCTACAAGCGTTGAGGGGGAGAAAAAACAGACAACGTTACAACACAACAAGGCTTTCCACGTGCTCAGATATGTGTAAACAAATGTGATGCAGAGACAATCTCGCACGCACACACTCGCACCCACGCAGAGTAATGAAGAAAGCCTATGTGAACAAAACAAGTGCAGATATTTGATGCTCAGATTTAAAAACTCGGGCAATGCTGGCAGAACAGGTGATTTAGATCTGCAGGTGTTTTGCTTTCAACTACATATATATCTGCATCCAAATCAAGCTTATAGTCAACTTTGATTTTTTTTTTGAAGTGTTAGTTGTTTTTCTGAGAACTTGGTAGCGCTTAAGCACAGTAAGAATAAAGACACATACAGCACAGAGACAAGGCATGCAAAGTGGATGCCATGACAAAGCTGCAGGAATAATATATGGTGTTAGTGTTACAGCTGATTTTATTGATGTGAAGGTGCAGTTAGTATCACGTACACAGAATCTTTGGGCTATAATTTTGACTCTGTATGCCACAATAATACATCTGAAATAAAAGATGCAACACTTCTATTCCAGGTCCTCCATTTTCATGGTCTGAAATATAATTGGACGAGTAACCTAAAAGCTATTTCACGGACAGGTCGGTGCCATTTTACTATTACAGCTTAATTGGTTACGCAAGAAAAGGTTCGAACATGGAATATATGTAGCTAATGTAGTTGTGAACCCATAACCTGTGGCTAATGAGACCTCACTGCAAGTTAATCAGGCCACCCTTTGGCTTCAAAACCCAAAGAAATCCATCATATGGACTGCAGGAATATTAATGGCTTTATAACCACTTTGTCACATTCTGAAAGAACGAAGGTTTACTCAGCAACGTAAAAAGATTAAGACATCTACAGAAGACAACAACAACCAGCTAAGTGCATAACAGTCTTTAGGCGGTAGGTACAGTATATCGCTATCACGAAGACGTCACAAGAGCAAATATAGAGGGTTCACCACAAGTTGCAAACCTCTCATCAGTCGCAGCACTAAAAAGATCTCATTAGACTTCGCCAAATATCGGACGCCAGTTCAGCTCACAGGTTGAGAAGGCTACATGCTGCAAGGTTAAATGAAGCGGCCAAAGGTTGACCTTTAACCTGAGGCCCTTGCTGTGCCCCCCCCCCACCACCACCCTCTTCCCCACTTTCTTGTCTAATCCTCACCGCACTAACGAGAACAGTGCAGCAGAACCATGCATGCTATATTGATGATCTGCTTTTCTGCTGTAATGGGGGAGTCCTACTGAGCCTCAGAGTGGTGTTCCACAGGGATCGCTTTTGGGTCCAATTTTATTCCATCTATATGTTTCTGTTGGTTCAGTTAAGTGGTAAGTGTTACACTGTTAATTTTCAGTGTTACGTGGATGATATGCAGCTAATGTTCTAACATAAATATAAACTCTTAGTTTAACAGACACCTGTAAAAGTTGACTTCAGTCACATCTTCAGTGGTTTATTTCAGATCTATTGTGGCATCACAGAAATGAGAAAACTGTCCAATTACTTCTGGACCTGACTGTATTATACTAAAGGTTTTCAAAATCCTATAATGAATATTCTATTGTGATTTGGCACCTGACATAAGAGATTCATATGAAATATGTTTGTCTCCCAGTTATTGATGAACTAAATATCTGTACACTTAATCGAAAGCCAGAGCCTGATGCTGCAGTGGTGGGATTAGATAAACCTGTGATTCAGTCACCTGAGATAACCGTAAGTAACCTGAACCGCATAGTTAAAACTGTTATTCTTCCCCTTTAATCAGACGTAGCTGTAAGAAGTGTTTCCATCTTGACGTGTAGTACAAGAGTGTTGAGACAAGAACAAGCGAACATCCAAAACTGAACCTAAAATACGCTCCGACCACCTTTTCTAACAAGCTTTAAAACTCAACACGAGACAACACACAAATTTACTGTTGAGCTCATGAGAACTGAAACTCCTCAGAATTCAGAGCAATAATTCCATTAGTGTTATACCGTTAATAAAGAAGTAAATTAACAGCAGAGCTGAACACTATATAAACACAGAGATGCCACCAACATTAACAACTGCTGGTCTCCGGTTCGTCTGACACCAGCACCACTAAACAGATTAGAAAGGGCTGCTCGTGTGGCCGTTTGCATTAATCTTCAGTTGGGCAATTTAAAATAACCAGTTAACCCAACTACACTGACTGCATGTCTTTGGACTGTGGGGGGAAACCAGAGGACCGGAATGAACCCACGCAGAGGCAGCAGCGCTAACCGCCACGCCGCCTCCAAATCCTCCATCAACTCGTAAAATCGCCCACAGAAATTTTGTTTATTCACAAACAGCTTTTTCCAGACTGTAAACTACATAGTAAGATTTCAGAAATTGATGAATCTAGATCCCAAATTATCCCGGCTGAGGCTGGGTGTGAAATAACCTGATATCAGCCTATTAGGCAATATTCTAACATTGGTATAATATAATTAGCTACTAAATAAAACTACGACACTGATTCGGCGCGATGCTGCAAACACGGTAAAGATTACTGTAAACAGTGTTGATGAATTTTTTAACATTTACATTTTTATTAATTACTCAATCTGTTTTATTATACACACGTTAACCTGCGTCTGTCACCGAGCTCATTCCTCTCGGTTTGGCAGAACTTCAGCAGTGATGCTTTGCATCCACATACACATAAATGAAGAGGCCAAAAAAGGTACCAGCCTGGACAGATTTGTCCTGTTTGTTTGATCAGTGCCTGGACTTTAGCCAAAACTATTATTTTTTTAATATTTTAAAGCTTTTAGGTAGCTACAGGTTTTCATTCAAACCACTCTGATATTAATTCATTTGTACGCACACAAGGATGACACGCAATTTTGTGAAGCGTATCCACAAGGAGGCTTATACATGCGAAAAGATTTTCACCACTTCATAACGTGTCTGTTCTTTGTTTTTTTGGACTGTACTGTAATAAACATAATAAATCGTGGCACATAATCACATAGCTGACTGCAGAGAAGTCACGTTAATAATGGTCTGTGAGTCACCGTCATTATTAGGCCCAATTATGTTTGGTGAATTTTTTTTTGTCAAAAATTCCTCAAAAATGTCTTAATAGTAAAGGGTGTCAAGCCTGCTCTAACTGGAACCGTGTGGATGAGCGGGTCAGGTTCTTTGTGTGAGTCTGATGTGCACTTAGTGCGGTTACTTTAGCCCTACGAGAAGCCCCGACTGCACGAACTGCTACAGGAGGACAGCTGTTTTCCCCCCAACAACAGAATAATCTGCCCCACAAAGTTTGGAAGAATAGCTTCACTTCCCAGCTCGTCTGTGGGAACACGAACGTGGACGAGGAATATTTTTATTTGCTAAAACAACAGAAAGTGGCGTCAAATCTATTTGACTCAGCTTAGATTTTAATACAGAGCCACAGAGGCCCATTAAAATGATTTTACAATCTCTATACTCCTGACAGAATAATGCGTAACTATAAACGTATATAAAAAGGCCATTAAATACTGTAAAACCACCAGAACTCTATGATACATATTGCTGGTCATACTGCCCAGCACTAACTGTAATAGATTTCAATTAAAATTTGCTGATTACAGCAAAGATTGATGAGGATAGCAGATCAACTGCTACATTTTGCTACATTGTAAACGACTAAAAGAGCCGAACCAAGAGGTGCTGAAACTACCCCCCCCCCCAGTCTACACCAACTACAACTACGCTGAGCTGCAGCCGTCTGTGACTACATCAAACCACACAGCAACTAAATCTAGAAGAGCAATGATCACTGCCTCAAACACATGCAACAGTTTACTACCAGGCGCGCACACACACCCACGCACGCACTCAACAGCACTTTCACACATGCATGTTATATTAATGAGTTAGCAGACTCTTTTCCTATTTACCTGAACCCACCAATAGAACACCATTAACGGGGCTATGACTATGAGGAACATTGGGGTGAGGGCACAGCATATGAGCAGCACATTCAGTGTGTACCAGAAAGTGCGCATCCATATGTCAATATTGTCTGGGATCTGGGAGTCTATAGCATCCACATCTTTGCTGAAGCGGTTTAGTAACCGCCCAGTGGGGGTGCTCTCGAAGAAGGTCTGCGGAGCTCGCAGGACCCCCAGAAGCAAGCTGTGGTGTGTGAGCTTGGCTGCCTGCAGCATACTGTAGGCCCGGCACAGCAGGCAGTTAATCAGCAGCAGCACACCTGCGAGACAGGAGAGGAGGGGATCGAGTGTGACAACACAATAACACCTGAGTCAAATGGATCATCAGCCATTGGTCTCAGTGTCCTGAGACAGCAACTTCCACTGTGAGTGAAGGTTTCCCACAGCCGGTCTCACTTTAACAGTTTGTAAATGACATTTTATCATTTTCTTTCTTGGTGCTTCTTTTTAGTGTGCATGGCGCTTATGACTGCTCGAGTTAACTGTATTTTCCAGCACAGCTCCAAACAAACAGAAAGTAGAGAAGGAACGACAAGCTTGCATTGGGTAACGTGCAAAGCCTGACGGCTGCTGAAAACGGCTCTCTGTGCGCATTAATGGGTATTCCACTGATTTCCAATGAAGGATTTCATTAACTGTCATTTACAACATGTTAAATTAGATGAAAACTAATGTGCCCAAACTTCTGCACAGCAGTTTTCTTAAACTGAGGAAAATGTGAGATGGGGTCATCAATCCACCTGAGAGGTGAGGTCACACTGGCCTCCAATTACAGTTAAATCCCTTGTGTTAACAGTGTGTCACCACTAGAGGGAGGCATAGAGCACTAAAAACGGACGTCTTGGTTTCTTTCAAGTCCAGTTTCCCATTGAATCAGTTTAAGCATATTTTGTTCATGTTACAATCACAGTGTGCATGTCTTGTGTGAGAGTGTACATGTGTGTGCACGTGCACACGTGCATCGAAGCAAGCTGCAGGCAGAACAGGGAGTGTTTTGGCTGTGGAGAGACAGCAAAGTGAATTTACAGTTAAAAAGGAAAACAGTCCCAGCGAGAGGGGCTCATCACGGATAGCATTGCAGGCTACGGAGGAAACACGAGCCACGCTTGAAAGTTACAAATGTTGCTGCGCCAAACACGCATGCAGCATGCCGCTTGAGGAAGAGGAAGAGCCCGACATTTTCAAAGAAAAGAGGAACAGAGACGACACATTTGGCACACGAGCCACACTGCCACCCAACCCAACCAAGTACCTGGACAAAGACGTATATGACGGCCAGGGGTATTATGACAATGGCAAAAATGGGTGTGCTGGAAACAATAACTATTATAGTGGAGAGAGAAACGAAGAAGGTGCCCAGGAACATGAGCACAGTGGACGGCAGAGCCTCGTCTATGACGTAGATGTCCTTGGAGAAGCGGTTGATGATGCGTCCTATAGGTGTGGTGTCAAAGAAAGACTGGGGGGTGTGGAATTTGTTGGTGAGCAGGTTAGCGTGCAGCTTCTTGGCTGCGCCGATGTTCCCCATGGCTAATGTGAAGGAAGCAATCATGACCAGGATACCTGGGATTAGGTTAAACCACAGGAGCAGAAGAAAAAAAGATTAGGGAGAGGAAGGTTTCGTGGCATGAAAGTAGTTGAGTTATAAATAGACACGGGCAGCTTCTGTCCTGAGTGCGAGGCAGCTCACTGAGGAAGGAGGGGCGGTCAAAAAATGATGTCTCTCATACACAGCCAGCAAATGAGAACAATGCTAAACGACTGATGCTCAGTGAGTCCTAATTAATGACAGTGTAATCAGATGGAGCCGTCCTTTGGCTCACAGACTCTCTCTGTGCATTTCTGCTGGCTGCAAAGCAAATCTGTTTGGATTATTTCAGTAAAAGCTTGAAGAAAAAGCTGTGAGACTGGAAGTGGAAGAACCAAGTAGGCGTTCAAGTTCACACATCATCTCAGACCCCTGACATTGCTGTTGTGTGCTCTTCAATTCAAATTCAGTTTATATCGATCGCACCAGCCGCCTCAAAGCGTCTCAAACCAGAAGGTCATTTTACACAGTTTAAACAGACCAGGTTTAAATTGGAAATGGTGACATCAGTGACTCTTACCTTGTGCAAACCCCAGTGCTGCGTACACCCCCACCCTCATCTGAACATTTTCGGCGGTGTTATTATTCACAGCGTCGTTGGTCCACTCGCTGAGCCAGATGTTTGTTCCGATGGCGGCGGCGCTCTGACAGCCGTACAGGAAGCAGATGACCACTGACAGCACCGGTCCCACTGCCCTGACGTACTCCAGGTACACCTTTCCTTTTACCTGGACAGGTGTGACAGTATGTCAGACAGTACGTATGTGCCTGGGATTCACAGTCTGTGTGTCAACGTGGCAAAATGTGGTCCTGAAGTGGTTTTAAAATGGTTTTAAAGTTCCAGTTCCTCCCTGTTTAGGAACTGGAGGAAAGTTGGAAGGATGAAGAGAGCTGAAGCAGCTCGTTTCAGACGGAGTGATCTAAAGAGCACCAAGTAAAGAGATCAGGATTATTCATGCAAAGCTCCTCCAGTAGAGTTCAAGTATAAAAATATGGAACTGAAAACGAGGGGTCCACTTAAATGCTTAATTGTTGACATGTCTGTCTGTGTGATACCTTCATAACCACGTAAGATGCAGGCAAAACTTTACAGGTGCGTCTCAAAATAAAGATCAGGTGTCGATGTGGTCCAGCCCACCCATACCGAGTGGCCGTGTGGTAGCGAGCGCTGAATACTCAAAGCTGATTTGTTGTGTGCTCACAATGGCAAAATTAACAATGAGATATTTCCAGGTGGAAAGAATTAGGAATACGATAAACTGACCCGGCCTGTTTCTGCCGTTTCTGCCTGGATGAGTTTCTCCATCTCGTGTGGTTTCTTCTTCTCTTGCGACTCTGAATGTCTCCGCTGGCTGCAGCCGTGTCTCCGTACGGATCGGGATCTGGAATTCTCTCCATCTCCGGACATAATGCTCAATTGCCTGTAAAAACGAACACAAGGCAATGAGCTCATGACACCAGACAGCGGCAGCATGGAAGGAACGACAGCTGCATTTCTCTGGTGCTGATAATGAGTGATTACTCGTTTATTTTCAGCAGTTACTCTTTTATTTTTCATGTGCTTTGTGTCTTAATATGCTCATAGAATTCCTAAGAAAAGTTTTGGGTCTTTAATGTCTGCAGAGCTTCCACCTGAGGAGTATTTACAGCTGCATTTTCTCCCATCCTGTCACTGCTCTCAGGCTTTTCAAATGTTTCCATTACCTGATAAAACTTCTCTTAGCTTCGTTGATCATCGGTTCACTGTCCACCATGTCTGTGTGGTTGCTGAGGGCGTCATCGGGGAACAGTTCTTCATCTTCAATTATCTCATCTGTGAGAGCATCGAGAAAATGGCCATGAGACACTATTGAGCCATCGATCTTCTGTGCACTAATATGAGGCGATATGAAAGAGGAGGAAGTGCTCTACCGGTGGCCTCATCCTCCTCTACAATATCCTCCAGGGCGTAGTTTCTGAGAAACTCCGCGAACGCTCCGTTCTGTTTGAGCAGATCCTGATAGGAGCCCATCTCTGACACCCGGCCATCCACCATCACCATTATATTATCCACCTGAGGCAGGAAGCTGATGCCATGTGTGACCAGGACGCGTGTCTGCAGGCAAACACAAGAAACTTCTACTTCAGTTATCCAGTAACTCGACAGAGGTGACGATTAAGATTTTTTCATATTTCTGTTTAAACAGGAACTGAAACATTACTCGGTTTTCACACAAGTTCTAAAAGTAGAAACAGAAAATCCTAACTCCCTTTTTATATAAATAAGTACATTTATTTAAATATGTAACCATGTATACTTCAATTGTTACTACTGCGGCCCCCTGGAGTACCTTCATGGCCCACCAGGGGGCTGAGGCCCACACTTTGGGAAACACTGCTTTAGGGGATAAAGAACATTTGGTTTCATTTTCAAGGTCAAAGGTCAAGGTTAGCAAGAAAAAAATGAATACTTTTTTTTTTAAATCCTCTCTCATCATTGGCAAAATTTTAAAACTCATCTATTTATAACTCATATATCGCAATGAAATCTGTCACTTTGGTGGATCAAACACATTTTCTAATTTAAATGAAAATTCTCACCATAATGCAACGTGAACTACAAACGCTACACAAAAATCACATACACACATAAAATTCATACTTTGTCTTTGGTTGTTTTCAGGATGCACACAAAATGTGAATAAAATATCTCCAGATTCAATATGCCACCATCTGTTTAAATTAAAATATAAAATCATATGTTACAGCCACACTGGGCGGTGTCTATTGCAGCAGTATGGGAGTGCAGAACCTTTGGGTGGGCGCGGCTCTGCTGAGTTCTGTGATAAAAGGTCAGGCAGCTTCAGGAGATCATCAGAACAACTCAGAGATATCACACAGTGATTCACTCCTTCACACTCCGGACAGGAAACACCTGAATTTCATTTCCCTCTCCAAAGGTACTGCTTATCCTCATTTGTAAAATATACTATTCCTTGTTTAACTGGGTCCTTTTTGCCTACGTTTGAAGCCTGTGTGATAATCAGAGGTTTTCGATGTTTGCAGTCATAAAGACAGAGGTCCAAAGGGTTCGCAGGTGCTTTTGTGCAGCTGTAAATATACAGTATACAAATAAAGCAAGCCTGCGGGCCTTTTATTGGTCGGTATCAGTAACTCGTGAACACGTCTATTCCCATCAGAATCCAGTCACACAAAGCTACTCTTAATTCAGAGCGGTGTCACAAATATGAAAAACCAACAAGCTATAAAGTGATAAAATCTCAAAGCTTCCTCAAAAGAGCAAAGATAAGGCACAACTTCCTCCTGTGAAAGATAAACCTGCAGCTGTGAGAGTTTACAGGCATAATGTTGATAATGGTCCCTGTCTTCCTCGAACAAAACATATTCTAATTAAGACTATCTCTTAAATAGCTGGAGGCAATAGAGGTACTGTCAGTGGTCACCAACGACAAATATTAATGTTCGTGCAAAATTTCAGAACTCTCTAATTAATAACTTATGGAATATTTTTGTCAAAGTGTTGAAAACTAGATGGCTTGTGTTCTAAAGCAAATTGAGAGGTCTAGAAAAGCACGGTGTCCTTTACAGAGACGTTTTATTTCATGACGCAGCCGGCGCCTCACCTTGCCCTTCAGTGCCCCTTCTGGGCCGATGAGGTTATCAAAGATGTGTTTGGACACGTGGGCGTCCACGGCGGACAGCGGGTCGTCCAGCAGGTAGACATCAGCGTCACTGTACAGAGCTCGAGCCAGGCTCACTCTCTGTCTCTGACCACCAGACAGGTTGATGCCCTGCAGGAAGCAAGCAACATCAACTAAGCCACTGAGTTTACATCAGAGCTCCTCAAATCAATTCTCGATTAGATTAGGAACAAGAATTCAGAAAACTCGAGAGATCTTTGATGAACATATCGAGAAGCTGCTGCAAGAAAATCTGAACCACAACAAATCCTGAAACAAAAAGAGGTTAAAAGGTCAGATGAAGGAAGCTGAACGTGCTCCCTACCTTCTCTCCAATCTCAGTCATGTCTCCTCCGGGCAGCACCTGCAGGTCCGGGGTTAAGGCGCACGCTTCCAGAACAGAACGGTACTTCTGCTCATTGTAGGGATTCCCAAACAGGATGTTGTCCCGCAGGGTGGCATTCTGGATCCAGGCCTGCTGAGGCACGTAGGCCACTGAGCCCTGAGGATGGAGATAGACAACAGAGTTCACCATGCACAGTGACCGTGTCCATTTTCACGCCATCATTTATGTTACTGGACCAGAAAGAGCGATAAGCACCAAATCCTTGTTCTCATTTTTAGGCACAGTTCTTCTTCCCGAGCATCTGTGTTGATTTTTCCGCGCAGCTTACGTTCTGTTGTAAGTTTCCATTTTAAGTAATGTGGAAATCCAGTTATTAGCTGCACCTGTTTTGTGTAAATAATGTAAAGAACTGCAGGTCGGGATTATGAAAATCGAAATAAATTTCAATAAAAAAGAAAAATGTATACATGCATCTGCAGAAGTTCAGATATTAATGTCCCTTTAAGCCAGGAGCAGTAGGGTTAATAAAGCTGCATTTTTCTATTTGTTTCGGTTTGTTTTGTGTCACAGCTTTTAGAGGAAATATATCTGACTTGATTCGGTACGCTGAATTTAAAGGTTACAGAGATACAAGATTTAAAAGCTGAAAAAAATCTCCAGAGTGAAGAGAAGCACAAAATCAGGTGGTAATTAACTGAAGGCTCCATCATTAAATGTGAGCGCTTTCATTTTCCACTTGGTCACCTGATCCATTATCAAAGTTAAGGGAAGGAAAAGGACAATAAACGCTGCTTCCTGTTGCGTTACTCAAACACACAAAAAGGCGTTCCTACCCGAACAGAAACCTCTCCCTCCAGTTTCTCCATGTCACCGAGCAATGCAGAGATCAGGGAGGACTTCCCACAGCCAACGTGGCCCACCACAGCCAGCAGGGAGCCCTGGGGCACCATCACATTGATACTGCAAACACACAATCAAATTTTTACGAAAACAAACAGAGTGAGTGTTAACATGTGGTGTGTAGCCTTTATAACATACTTGTGTAGCACAGGAGGATCCTCTTTCCCCCACGTAAATTTCCCACTAACAACCGTGACCGCAAACTCTGTTGAGCAACAAAATGACAAGTTTGTTGAGGCGGCTTCTGAAAACAGGTGAAAGCACAAAGAAACTGCAAGTCATCCAAAAGCTGTCCAGGCGGGAGTCACTGGGTGAAGGTTTGAACACCGACTTTACACTAAAGAGTCGCATTTCAATAACCCGCGGGGTTTACACAAAGGACCAACAATCACAAGCTGCTGCAGGTGCAGCAGTGAGGCGTGTGTAACTTCACCTGTGCCCGAGTTCTTCCTGTTCACTGAGCCTGGATCCAGCTCATCGTGACTCAGGAAATTCTGGACTCGCTTCAACGAGACGCTCGCCTGCGATGTGGAACAAACATGCATGCAATGAATCCTGCTTTAAAACACACACGCACGCGCGCACACACACACACACACACACACACACAGAAAAGGCTCCCACCTGCACCATGCTGCTGATGACTTGGGGAAGCATGTTGAGGGGAAATCTGAGGATGTTAAAAAGCGAGATTGACACAAAGGCCGTCTCCGCGTCCAGGATGTTCTTCTCATCCACAGTCACATACACGGCAAATGTTGTCAAGGCAACCTGGAGACACATGAGAGAACAGGCCACTGAGACGTGAAGGTTCATCAGCTGACGTGAAGGTTCATCAGCTGAATGCAGAGAGCAAGCAGAGCTGTGATCCCAGACAACTAGCAAGCAGGATCTAAACAGCAAAAGCACATTATAGAGGTCATCACCGCTGACATACACTTGCTTTGGTTCAGCCTGAAACCTGTCCACCATTTTGGAAATGTTGGAAATCATCATGGTGATTTGGATGAATCAGGCCCGAGTCACACACGCTTAGAGACCAGTCTGCAACCATCTGACAGCCTCCAGGAGCCATCACCGACCAGTCAGAAGACACATTTTTACCTAGCAACCAGCTGTTGTATCACATCCAATGGCAGACAACTCACAAGCAATGCGCACATGATGTCACGGGAGAAATCTCAATAAGCTACAAATTTGCCATCTCTCCCTTTGATATTGCAGCTGCAGCATCCCAGCACCCACCTGCAGACTTCATGAGGAACTTTGTGTCAAAACGACTTTTTTCTTGCTCCATATGTGCTGCTTGTTTGCAACTTGTTAATGTAGCGCTCACAAATAATCAGTCACTTTTATGTGAGCTTTTTGGTAATTAAACATATTTAGACTGCTTTCCAAACTTCGATGATGCCGTTTTGTAGCTTTAATGTTAAGAAGAACTAAACTGTAGCACAAAATAAACACAAACGGGGGTCAGTGCGGCTGCATTTGCAGATAATCTTAATCCAAGTATTTTTTATATTAGTCCCAAACCCTTAACGAGGGAGATTCTTAATGCCAATGATGCCAACACGTGACATTCTTGTACAGTTGGAAATGAAAGTCATGTTAATATACAGCAGCTTCCAGCCAGTAAAGTTATTAAAATATGATTTCCAGAATTGACCCAAATGTTATTTTCCTTCCACAGCTTCGACACAAAGGGGTTCTTCATCACCACATCTCAAAATCATTTCAAATAAATCTCTGTTGTGCGCTTTGACACTGTAAAGGCAGCAGGGCTTCCTCTAACAAGCCATACTGGACAACAAGCAATGCTAAAACTTTATGAAACATGAAATATGAACATGGTTTCATTCGGTTTGGATTTGCTGTGACATGCGGGTGACGTCTACCAGGAAAGGTGCGCTGGTCCAGGCCATGGTGGACAGTGCTCCCAGGTAGGCGGTCTTGCGCAGCACATGGAGCTCCTTCTGCCGGATGGCCAGGACCTTGTCCTTGAAGGAGTTCTCCCACGCGTACAGCTTGAGGACTTTGATGCCGTTCAGGATCTCGTTCATCAGCTTGATGCGAGCGTCCTTGTACTGCATCTGCTCCACCTGAGGACGACAGCAGGACCCAGAACTCAGAAACACGCTTGACTTGGAAAAAAACAGAGAAAACGTGGACAAATGGGAACGTTTCTGTAAAATGATACAAGATTAACCAACTAAGATTCTGTTTTCTTTACTGAAATATTGAAAAATGTTAAAAATTACAGAAATAATCTAAGCTAATTTGTTAATGCAATTAATTTGCATAACTCACTAGTCAGCAAAATAATTCATAAAGTGAAAATAAAAGCAAAGATATGTCAGTAAAGCTCCTTTCAGCAGCTACCTTATTCTCACGGGGTCGTGCCACATGTTTGATTTCTGTACGCTCGATGCAGCCACAAAGGGATTTGGGTCTCCTCTCGGGATCAGTCCATATACTTAGTTATTCTATTTCCCATATTCATTATCTATAGTCTTAGTTTGACCGCTCGTACCTGATAGGCTCGGGTCTTCATGGCGATGAAAGCGTTAAAAGGTATCAGCATGACCATAACGGCCACTCCGGCCAGCACTGACGGGCCGAGGATCTGTAAAACAAACCAGAGTTGGCTTTCTGCTGCGGCTGTGCTACTGGCACGCTTTTTTTTAAAAAAGGATGCGAATGAAGTCAGACGTAAAATGTTTACGTGAAGTTAAAAGCAGCATTAAATCATACAAGGTTCCACGTAGCGTATTAACAATAAGCTCTCTACACGCTCCTCAAATACATAAACTCCCTAAGGAGGCCTGAGGACAAGACCTGATCTGAGCATGTACCTGCCAGAGGAAATACAGCGCCAGCATAATCTGAAGAGGAGCGGACCACAGCATGTTGAGGAAGGTGGTAAGGTCCATGAACCTCTGCGCATCCACAGACATCAGGTTGACTACCTCTCCCACAGTGGATGAACGTTTGGCAGCGTTAGTTATCACAAGTGCCTGCAAAAAAACAGAAAAATTGATGAGGGGACACCACAAAAATATTTTCTGTGAAGCATTCACTAGCCCCCTTCTAGAATTAAATATGAATGTAATTTTGCTCTGCGGTCTCAGAAAAGTGGACTGTTACTCTTTTTCGCGCACCTTCCTGTAGATAGCTCCTACGACAGCAGTGCGCACATTCATGCCCGTGACAAAACAGTACTGGAAGTGATGATGGAGTATGAGGGTCTGCAGCAGGGCCGTGAAGAACATGAGGCAGGCCAGGGTGTACCCCCACCAATTAGGAACATCTTTCGCTTTAATGAAGGAGATCAGCATCCTGTGAGGGTGAAGAAGGGAAAAAAAAATCTCTGATTAAATCACAGAACACTGAACTAACCTGTTTAGAGAGTGGAAACACTGCGTGAGCCCTTTATCCTCTCTACATACAGGCACACACTGCTAACTGCTAATGTCACTTAGCACACTAGTATCCAGGTATCCCACAGGTTGGATTGTACAGGTAACTATTCTCTAAGCATGACATTAAAACACTGCTTCTGACTACAACACCTGTGAG
>VUQK01025177.1:0-12150 GCA_015106715.1 Bujurquina vittata
AAGAAATCTGACAGAAATGTACATGAAGTGGAATATTTATAGTTCAGAAAAACTAACTTGGCAGCACGGTGGCGCAGTGGTTAGCACTGCTGTCTCACAGTTTGAATACCATCTGGAAGGCCCGGGTTTGATTCCACCTTGGCCTGGCCTCTCTCTCACTGTGTGGAGTTTGCATGTTCTCCCCGTGTCTGCGTGGGTTTCCCCCGGGTACTCCGGTTTCCTCCCACAGTCCAAAGACATGCACTTACTGAGGTTAGGTTAATTGGCTAATCTAAATTGCCCATAGGTGTGAATGAGAGCATGAGCATGTAAGTGTGAATGGTTGTCTGTCTATCTGTGTTGGCCCTGTGACAGACTGGCAACCTGTCCAGGGTTAACCCCGCCTCTCGCCCTATGTCAGCTGGGATAGGCTCCAGCCCCCCCGCGACCCTGAAAAGGATAAGCGGAAGCGAATGGATGGATGGATGGAAAAACTAAAGTTGCTAGTGCTCTTTCAATTGTGACACTTTTTTAAAGCTACTTCAATCAATTAAATTCAGTTTTATTTACACAGTGTCAAATCACAACAACAGTTGCCTCATGGTGCTTTATGCTGTAAGGTAAGGGACCCTGCAATAAGAGAGAAAACTCCAACAATCAGACAATCCCCTATAAGCAAGCACTTGGTGACAGTGGGAAGGAAAAACCCCCTTTCAACAGAAAGAAACCTGTGGCAGAACCAGGCTCAGGGAGGCGCAGCCATCTGCCTCGACTGGTTGTGGGATGAAGTGAAAGAGAAAAGGATACAAAAAATACAGTACATATAGCATCTATGCACTCTTTTTAGTAGTTTATTGGCAAAGTATGCATTTATGTTAGATTATATTATAGAATGAACAGATGATGTTTATGTATCATTAGCCAACACTAAACACAACCTTTAATTATAGCATTCCACTTTTAAGAATATGTTGCCTGTCCTTTAAAACACTGTCATTTTTTTCCTGTCAGTTCATGTTGTTTTGTCCTCACTGATCATGTTTCATTGCCAGTGCAAATCTATTGACGCCATTGGCCTAGATAGTAAAGCATTTGTGTTTCAGTTGTAACTCCAGGTCCCTTCCACTTAAAAAAAAATGTTTTTATTTGCTCTTTGCCCTTGCCTCCTTCTCAAGTGAATTATATGCTGTCCTTGTGGCTCACTTCTATCCAGGTGGCCCAGTAAGTGATGGCAGTTTGACAGTGAGCTACCATCCATGGTACCGGGACCCTGATGCTAAAGCAGAAATAGAATACATCCACTTTAAGCTACTATTTTGTGTGCTTTTGCTTTTTCTGGTGACCTGTCCAGGGTGTACCCCACCTCTTACTCAAAGACAGCAAGGATAGGCTCCAGCTCCCTTGTGACCATAAGTTGGAAAACCAGTTAGGCGTATGGATGGATAATCGAGGCAGATGGATGGATGGTTGCCAGTTTTCAGTGTGGCTTTAGCAGAAATCTGACTGTCTCTGTTGTGCTTGTTCTCCTATCCAGGTATGTGTGGAGGTGCTGGTGGAGTACCCTTTCTTTGTATTTGGCCAGGGCTGGTCGTCGTGCTGCCCTGACCGGACCACACAGCTGTTTGAGCTGTCCTGTGCTAAGCTCTGTGTGGGGGATGTGTGTGTGTCTCTGACCCTCCGTGGCATGAGGAATGGTTCTCTAACAGACAGCCCAGCTTTGGGAAACAAGCTGAAGCCCGGCCACCTCTCTGACACCTGTCACGGCGTGGATCCCAATGTAAGGAACAGTATGAGTTCAAACTCTGTGGGCAGTAACAGCGGTCTTCTCATGAAGGCTTCCAATGCAGACAGACTGGAGAGGCAGCAGGTCACTGGACCAGGACCAGGAGCAGAGCTACCAGCAGGATTGGGAATACTTGCGGGACAGGCAGAGGGGATCTACAGAGCTGGACCTGTGCTGGCAATCTCGGGAACTGGAGAAGTAAGACAGGAATCAGTTAAAACAGACATGTCTACTCTGTCTAAACAACAATGCGGTGAATCAGAGAGACCTGCGGCCCGCAAGAGACGCTGGTCAGCGCCAGAGCGAGACCAGACTGAGAGAGCTGAGGACGAGCCTCCTCTGACTCTGCCCAAACCCTCCTTCCTCCCTCACGAGGTCAAAATTAGCATAGAGGGCCATTCACGTACAGGGAGTGAAAGATGCTTGAACAAAAGAGTAGACTGTTGAGAGAATTTGAAGGAATTTTAAACACTTAAGGGTTGCTTTGTGTTTACCCCCCCCTCTTCTCTCTATCCAGACTACTGTAATATAGACTGAGTTTACGCAGTATTTACATGTTTTCTTTCATACAAGTCTGATACGTATAATTAAGGACAGCGGAGCACCTTCATAAGTGGTATCACACACAAGATCAGTGCAATCAATGCTGAAAGCAAAAATGAATGCAGAGTGAATGTTGAGTACGAATGGCTGGCAGACATCTGAGAGACATTTGATTTGCGTGTTACATATCATAAAGCTGGAGAGATGGAGTTTAAATATGTCAGATGCAAGTCAGTTAACCATTTAACAAGAACAAGCACAGGCCCCGATGTCGGTGCGTAGAAAGTCAGTAAATATGTTTTGGTTCAGTTTGTTTCACTGTTAATTTGGTTTGTGGTGACATGAGTGGTAGCACAAAAGACTCTAAGAGAGACCTTCTGATGTTTTAATGAGAACGCGTAGTCATAACAGCTGTAATTTCTGATGTCACGTGCATCCGATGAGGCTTTGAGTTTTATAATTATTTTTCCTTTTCATACCGTTACAAATGCATATGCTACTGCAGGTGGCCTTGTCCTTGTGTGTCACTGAGTGTTTGTGCCTGAGCGTTGGTCTTTGTGTGTGTGTGGTTTTTTTTTTGTTCTTCTCGTGTCTGTCAAACAGACCGCAGGGTTAAAGTGTGCGTGATGCTGGAAGTTGTGAGCTCAGTTGTTAACCTGTAAATCAAGACTGAAAAGGCCTGAATGTAAACCACTCAAGTTTGTCCTCAGTACTGACTCATGAAGTCGTACACGTGCTGTTTACCACGCCACTCACGAGTATAGGTGACAGCAGTCGCACATACACGCATTCCTCTCGGTGAAGTTCCTTTATTGACTTTGCCTCGATATCTTGACCTTGAGTTTTAGCCTCATACTCCCTTTCAGTGACTGCATGCTTCACTAAATTATGTCTGGCTTTAGCTGTGGCTGCTGTGTACAGTGTTTCAAATCCATACAAAGAGAAATACCTTGATTTTTCTCTAATAAGATTTCAGCAAATCCATTTTTTCATTCACCCCTGATGCGGCAATAAAAAACAAAGCTGGCTAACTGCATTAAATAATGAAGCACCCAAAAGACACAGAGCAACATTCATTTGGCGTGATTTTCAAACAGGAAGAAATAAGTCCACTTTGTTGTACTTTTTTTTTTGTGTGTCAACCACTTGCGAGGGGTATGTCTAGCTCTTTCTAATGTCTGCATCACCAGCTAGTTGCTGACTTGCTCATCTGCTGTTTGGTGCTGGACAAGTACAAGCTTTTTCAATAACAACGTCTGCCTGCTGTAACTGAAATCACATCCCAGTAAGACTGGTGAGAGTATGTCGCAGGCAATAACACCCCCTATATTAAGCTGAAGGATGCTGAAAAGCTCTGTGGATGTGAGAGGAACTGCAGCCGGGTAGTAGTTCCCTGTGGGTTTGTCACCTTGAACAACCCCTCTCATCGGCGTGAGCTTGCTTTCGTTACAGAATCTATGGCCTTAGATTTATAGTATGTACCCAGTTCACAGCACCACATGGTTCTTAGGGTTTTAACATTAAAACCTTAAAGGCGGTGGGCCCTACTTAAGCCCATACATGTAAATCAGAGCACTGCTGTCTTGATTAAAACAGCAAACTTTCTTTCTGGCAGTAGATTAGTGTACATGCTATTTCTTTCTTAAAGAAATATCCTACAGTTCATACTCAGGAACAATATGTGTCTGTGACTGTGTCTGTGTGTAAGCAGCCACTGTATGCAGTGTGTGTGTGTGTCTGTGTGTGTGTAGGCCTGACACAGTATGTGTATGTCCAGTCACGTGTATGTGTGTATTTTGACAGCAGCACTTTGATGAAACGTCCGAATGGAGTGCCGTGGCAGTGTCCCTCCTACTCAGCTATTAGATATGAGGATAACTGACTGTTTTTCATTACATCACATGTCCTAAAGGTTTATCACTGAGAGAAAAACATTATATACCGGGGCAGGGAATGTAAACACACATTGGGCAAACTTTATTTTTGATGATTTATAGAGCTACTATTCAGAGAAAGAAAGAGAGAAATGCAGAGTTAACTAGCCAGCAAGTGTTGCTCATGTACAGTGAATTGTAATCTAGAAAGTGTACAGTGTGTATTTAACCCTTATGTAGCCTATGTACTGTATGTGCCACAGCGCCTCCTTCTTCAGTCATTCCATTAACGCACCAAAACCAAGCGGTCCTCTCGTTTCTGTCACTTCTGGTATTGATCAAATGTTAATGAATGTGCTATACCTCTTTATAATTAGGGCCTCCGCAGAAATCACTTGATTTGCACACTGTAACATGCAGTATGTGTGAATATGGACTGCAGTTTATCATAATAGCCATTAAACTCCTAAAAGGTGTTTATTGTTAACCCAAGTAACCAGACTGTTCTATTTGTGTTTGACTGCTCAGGCTAAACACTGCCCAGTGACTGTTCTCCTCCAAAGCTACGTGGTCTTATTCCCTCACTGTTACAAAGCAGAGCGCCTGTTTGATCTGTTTGTTTTTCCTTTCAGGTCCGTGTTTGTACGTTCCTAAGACCAATTATTTTTCAAACTACAGCCCTGTGAGGACTCCATGACACAGACAAATCTTTGAAATGTGGAATTGCTGTTTAAAAGAACTGAGTGGTTTTACTCTACGTTTTTCTTATTGTCAACAAATCCCAACCCCTCCCTGTGGCATCAAACCGCATGCATTCCAGCTGAATACACAAATCCTTAAGAACCAGGTGCAAGTTAGTTTCAAAGCAAAATAATTTCCTTAAATAGGTGGGGCCTATTTAAGGAAAACATAATACTCAGTGTGAAGTGCGCCATAAGGGCAAAAGTATCAGACCACCTACACATTACAGCTACAGGAGCTGCTCAGCCGTGAAGCTTCTGGGACACAATTTTTGTGCTGATGTTAATGCCAAAGGTGGTTTGCCACATACGCCTGAGTGCCTGGCGACCCCTGCTCTGTAATGCCGCTTATAGCTGATCATAGAATATCCACCTAGGAAGAAACTCTTTCGAACGACCAGTTCCTTCACAAGTGTGTGTGTAAAGGCACACAGCATGACGAGGTGCATTTTTGAACAGTAGGATATGTTAATAGCACAAAGCAAAGTATACAAGCCTACACAGACAATTCATGATTCAGTCACGATTTCTCATTGATTTTCACAGTTTGATGGCTTTTGTTGACAATAAGAGAAACAAATTGCCAACCTTATGTTTAAAAGCCCTGCAGGGCTGCACAATTATTGTTGGTAGTTAGTCTTCTACTCAGCTGTGTTTGCTGTGAATTAAGTGGTGACTCTGTGTATTAATAAAGTTAATAAAGGTGAACATTATTGCACCCTAACAGGGGCAGAATCTGTACCTGCCCCAGCACTTAAAAGGGTGGTCTCCACTTAAGGTTTAAGCGCTTCACTGTAAGTTCAAGACTTTTTTTCACACCAGCCATTATGACATGAAATGGTAATAAACCCAGAAATCACATTAATTATAATGTTGCACCTAAATAGAACAGAAGCTTCATCAACACCTGCATTTTCCAGCGAATTCATGCCAAAATGGCTGATGTGAAGTAGGTCTATATCATGCTGTTGGAAGGGTTTAATAATAATTTAGACCTAGCCCTTATGCTCACATAAATGCTCAAGCTGGACCCCTTAAAAAATGTAATTTTCACAGCCTTTCTGTACAATGTTGAAAATGGCATATAGGTGCTGCATTGTGGTGATCTATGGAATTGCACTTTGACGTGTGTGTGTGTGTTTATGTGTGTGTGTGTGTGTGTGTGTGCATGAATGGGAAGGGGTGTTAGCGTAACTGACAAACACAAGTAATGTACAGTATGTCTGAGAGGAATTGTACGCTACCTGTACAACATCTCAGCGATTTGTAAATAGCCAAAGTCTTCCATTATGATGTTGGTATGACCTTGTTGCCAGTGGAGAGGACAAACACTGATCCCCTTGTACAGACCTTTGAAGTGATGTTTAATTTCTATAAATACGTCATCATTTATTTCACAAAAATACAAGATACTGCTTCACCTAAGATGTTTTCTTTTGCACCAGCTCAAAAACCCAGGAAATAACGGGAGTCGAAGACTAAAAAAATATTTTGTAATTTGGGTCTGTTTGGATAAATCTTAGCTAAGATACAGTATGTCCTATATGCGTACATTATGTAGTAAGTATCAATAATGTTCCTTTATTTTGATGGTGTTGATATTTGCTAGTCAGAAAACTGTTAAATCTTTACTCCAAATGTTTGATTTTACATTTGATCAAATATATTCAAAGAAATAAAGAGATAAGAAAGAAAAATGCAGCATGTGTCCTTTCGTGTTTCCTTTCCGCAAGAAGTCCGGGTTCATCCTACAGCACCTCGCTTGCCATTTACAAGTGGGGGTTGTTTTTGTGTTTGTGAGCGAATGAGGTAGAAAGTAGGGCTCCTTTGGCTATGTTTTCATGTTCAAATGTGGCTTGCTGTCTGTGGGAGTATGATAAATGCTTCCACTTGAGATATATCTGATAATGCCTTCACCTCACCTCTCCTGCTTTGATATTTCTGACAACGAACTTTCATATTCTGAATACCAGTCAGCCCTGAAGAGAAGCTCTTTGAAGACTGTGATTGCAGAAATCTTTGCTGCTAAATAATAAAATCACTTCTTCTCGCTTTCTTACACTAAAAATGGGTTTAGTGTGGCTGCCTATTAAGTCTCAGTTTATATTGAGACCATGCACGCAGGCCTGCAGATGAAGATTACATGCAGATCACTTGCATAATATTATATTTGTCAGATAAGCGTTCAAATTAAATGAGCAGATTTAACTAAATTGAAGATGCTGCAGAGAAAATTAACAGAGAAACTCCAAGTGTAGTGAAAGGTTATATCTCAGAACTGAAAATACTGCTTTTAATAGATGCAAGGAAAGTGACTTGAATGCAGAAATCATGCAGCTATTTATATGAGCAAAGGTTTGGAGAAATGAACTGTATACGGAGCAGTTTGTTTCTATCATTGTCAGTGAAACCATAAAAGGGGTAACCTGGTGGTGCTGTGGTTAGCACTGCTGCCTCATTGCAAGAAGGTCCTGGGTTTGAATTCCCTGGCTGGCTGGGGCCTTTCTGTGTCCAGTTTCCATGCTTGCGTGGGTTGCTTCAAGGTACTCTGGCTTCCTCCCACAGTCCAAAGACATGCAGAGTTAGGTTAACTGGTGACTCTAAATTTATTGTAGGTGTGAATATGAGGGTGAATGGTTGTCTCAATGCACTCCCCTGAACTGAATAAATGGAAGAAAATAGATGGCTGAGCTATAAAGCCCATTGCATGTCATCATCACGCTGTATGCAGCAAATGTGTGGATCGCCGTGGCGTTATTCAAGCACGGTGCCGCAAGATGGCACTGCGTTTCCTCGTATGGTCTCCTTCCACACGCATTGCTATACGGCACCACCAGGGGGAGCAAGAGTCCTTCCTGTGGTTTGGAGACATCAGACTTAAACACAAAGGACTGAAGGATCCAATTTATTTGTCATCCTTGGGCGCAACACTTCTTTAAAACACTTTAAAGAACTGTAGAGGCTGTCATATTACTTAACCTTGCAGGCACTGAGCTACTGTACATGATGCACCGTGTACCATAGAAGATTATGCGACTAAACATTTATTTTATTTATTTATTTTTGTTTCCGTGCTCTTTGCAGAAAAAAAACAAACCATAAATTTCTCTAACTTCTAACTGGACATGTTAATGTGTGGTTGAGCAATCAATCAGTAATCAAGCAACACTTTATTCTAATAAAACTTCACACTCAATACAAAAAAAAATCAGAAACAGCTCAAACATGCGCATGAAGATTTAGTTTTTAATTCAGGGGAATGCTGATGTTCTCGCCACTTTCTTCTGCCTGCCTGCGCATGATACAGATAATTAACAAACATTAAATGTGCTGTTAAGTAACACACAGTACGTGCAGTAATGTACGCCGTCTCAGACTGTGTTGTGTTTTTGATATGGACTGTGGCTTTGCAGCAAGTTTTTGAAGTCTTATCAACTGTTATTTTTTTTTCATCCAACATGACAGAAAAAACTCTAATTATCAGGACAGAGCTTCCACTGTGAATATGTGCTCTGTTCCTCAAAGATACATTCTATACTCACTATAAGACAATTATAACTTATTTTGTTGTTACTGGTTTCACTTTGTTACTTTTTTTTGATTGCTATGTATTGGCTTAAATCCGTCTAAAGAAATGCTCCATTCAGCAACAATATCACAATCACTTACAGTATGCACACAAACAATGGAAACATTAAGCTCTAATAAAATAATGCCAGTGTAAACAAGCTCACAACGCTCAAATATTGCACATACATTCATAAATATACATTTCAACTTTGTGCCTTTTTGTTTATGCTTGTGGTTGCATCTTATGTGAGTGTGAACTTGGATAAATTAAGTCTGGTGGTGACAGATGTCAATAACTGAATGACACAAGTGACACCTAATAAACACATACATACAGTACCTGCACACACACACAAGCACGCACACACTCGTGCATAGATCTAAAGTCTCTTTGTGCCTCACTTACACACTCGCACAAAAATGTGCAGTTACAGACACATTTAAAGCACTCTTTTCATAACAAAGTCCATTCTTTCTTCAGTTCTGGTGCTTCTTCGCTATGTATAAACAAGGCACATGTGTGTGTTGTTGAGCCTGTTAAGTGTGCCAGTCCCACTCTGTCTGCTTTGGTCCCAGTTTGTGCGGCGCTGCAGTTTTCAGTCTGTCCTTTCAGTCCGGTTGATTCACAGAGAGACCTCCAGCCAAGGAATGTAGGTCCCGACTAATGCAGATCTCAGATCTGATTTAAGTCATTCAGAAGGCGCACATCCTTCCCAAACTGCTGTCTTACAACCAGCAGGTGTCACGTCTTATGCATCACCTGTTTGATCAGACGTCAGCTGCTCCTGGTCGGAGATGTCATCATCAGCAGGTGGCCGTGCCCGGTCAAAGAAACCACACTGTGGGAATCACATTAGCTAGTTAGTAACGTTTTTAATAATTAAACTATCACAGTGGGTTCTGAGGATAGAGGGTGATGTGTGTACCTTCCACATGACTAATGTCAGTATGGCCAGGACCAGCAGGCCCAGCAAGATGGCCAAGATGATTACCCAGAGTGGAACAGCAAATGACACATCAGGAGTTCCCCATAACACCAGAGTCCCCATCTATAGAAACAAACAAACAACAAAAAAAGAATACACCATCAATACATTTCTGCTTATTTCTTGGAGCTTGGCACAAACACTCATTTTTATTGCTCTCTTTATCTTACCGCAGTTCTGTGCTGAGGCAGAGCGGGGGGTTGAATGCGATAAGGCATCGATGTGACCACGAAGGACACAGTAGAGTTAAGAATGTAGGGGTCATTACGCCGCTTTAAGATAAAATAGTTATTATTTGAAAGGTGCCATGTTATGTATTAGACCTTCTTTAGGAGTGATCTGAGCAAGGAAAATGAAGCAAAAAGTCAACAAAAATAACCAAGAAAAAGAAAATATACCGACCTGCAGGAAAGTATGCGCCCAGAGTCTCGATCGAATCTTAACCACTGCACTCTGCCCACGATCCAACCGCCCGACCACACACATTATCTTCAGACAGGAGATATTAGTGCAGTTCTGCATAAGGAGAGGATTGGTGGAGGGAGAAGAAATACATCAAACACCTGTGAGTCCCTAATGAACATTTGGTTCAGTTTGTTTTCTTTAGAGACTTCGCAGTTGGCTCACCAAGGTTTTACTGCGGTAATCCTGTGCGGTGCTGACAGATCGTTTGTGGCGGCGAGGAGAGCTGGTGTTCTTCAGGAAGCCCAATAATTCCGGTGTGTCCTGGAGAGCGGAGATCTGAATCAAACAAGGAGACAACAACAGAAATAGATATGTTACAAATGCTTATTGTTCAAGCAAGTGAAAATGGTAAGTAATGCTTCCTCCATTTCAGCCAGTTACACTTTTAGATTTACAGTATAACCAGATTCCTGCTTCTAGGAGCCCATCAAACTTTAAAACTCACTTTGAAAAAACATTTATGGGAGAAACTAAAGTACAGAAAATGAGAAAAACACTTAAGTATTAATCCTTGAATGTGTCTTCTTGTATAAAAAGTGCCTTGTAAATAATCCTTACAGTTTATAGTGTTACATTAATCATACTCCAATATGTGTAGTGTATTCTGAGGCCATCTGCCAGTCGGGACACCTGATCAAGCACAGGTTGTGGTGGTTACTTTATTGGGGTCTATTTAGATACATGCAAAACACAATGCTTAAAATGTTTTAGGAGATAAAATAACTCCAGCTGTGGAAACAAGCAAAACAATTTAGAAATCTGATCACTGATCTTTTGTTGAAAGAATGGTTGAAAGCGATTTCATTTCCTTGTCATACCATGAAGCCGAGAACAGCAAAAAGCAGACGCGAGCGAACAACCCGACACTCTTCAAGTCACAGCTCTGAGATTACAGATAGAGAGATAGAATGGTTTCTTCTCTAGGTCTTTGGTTTTATTGTATAATTTAATGTAAATATTTTTTTAAAAATTCAACCCGTTGTGTAGGAGATGAAATTGTTATCACTCTCTTACTATAGCAACAACAGTTATTCCTTTTTCTTGCTGCGGCTCAGAGGTTAGCGGCGCTGCCTTTTAAGGCACTTAGAAACAAGCCACAGATGCATGACTAACTGATTTACTGACTGTCAGTAACACTGTGGGTGAAATGCCAATTACATTGAAGGAATTTGGAGAACATTGCACGGATCCTGGAATAACACTCGTTGCAGTCAGGTAAAAGCACTAACTACTGTAATCAGTCTCCTCAGAGGACCCGACACATGCTGCTGTTTTAATAGATGATTACACGTTCGCATTTTCAAATAACTGCATGTTTTCTTTTCCAATTACCCAACACGTGATATCACAGATACTGAAAACAATTCCAGCTCTCATTTCTGCTTATAAACATAACAATCCATCTTCCTTGTATGGAGCCAACTGGAAAAAAAATACATAAAGAGCAGCAAGAACACAAACAGCTTGAAGTGAGTGGGTAAAATTGGTGAAATTAAGGGATAGATAAGATATAAGCAACAGTATAAATAAAACAAAATGCATGTAAGCAGGTTATTATGAGTAGGTATTATAAATTATCAATTAGAAATGCACATTGTACAAACAAAAACATACTCATTCTTATTATAAGCGATAAATCCATGTTTGAGTCACATATATGTCTTGTACACTGTATATTGTGTTCGGTATATTTTTATATTTTCATGTTACCTGCAGACCGTGCGGGTTAAGGCTGGTGTTTGTCCGGCAGCTAACTGGTCCATCAGTTTTAATCTCCATGGCATACAGCAGGTTCTCATCACGGAAGCGAGACGGCCAGCCAACATTAAGCTCAGCCTCTCCAATGCTGCTGGGACCGGAGTTATGGAGCTGAGAGTGAGGCGGCAGGAAAAACAGGGAGAGCTGTCAGTATTCTACAGCCCTGGTCTCAAGTGGCCAAAGCTCTAATCAGGTTATCATAACTGTGGGATGATGAAACAGGCCACCTGTGTTTTCCTAATAATGAAGATAATACTAATGCAGCCTTGAATCTCTTGGGATTGAAATACAAGACAAGAAAAACCTACATCATCACCAGGTTCATCATTCCACGTCTAATTTAGGATGACTGAATTATCAGCTTAAATGAACCATCAATTCAATAAACCCTCTATGTACCCCCCCCCCCTTTTTTTTCCTTCTTTCACCCCCCCACCACCCACCCCCTCATT
>VUQK01025177.1:12170-41239 GCA_015106715.1 Bujurquina vittata
CTTTTTTTTTTCCTATCTCGCTCACCCACCCACACACACACACATATATATATCCTCGTACATACACACACGCTTATACACACGATCATTAACACTGAAGCAAGTCATCCAAACAGGACATGATTCTGGTGCTGCAGGGCAGGAATTCTGCGAGAGGGGGGAAAAAAACCTGTCCTCTCTAACTAGAAGCAGCTGCCCACTGGGAAAAGTACGGCAAATGAAAATCATTATCAGCTGCGAGACAGGCCAGACACTGTAGCGCTCCGGTTCAATGAAGCTGCCGTCCATTTAAAATAAAAAGAAATCGCATGTATAAGAGACAGATGCACACATGCGCATGCACCTATTGTTAAGTGTCGCCGGCCTGTCTGCCACTCTCCCTCCTATCTGTTTGTCTCTGTTTGACCTTGTTTTTCCTCTCAATAATTATTATTTATGACACTGTGACCCCTGCTAAGAATGTTTGCATCCATCCTCCCTCCTCGCCTTGTTTCCTAGTTCATTCTGCTTCCCTCTTTCTTGCTTGTTCCTGTCTTCACAGCCGTAATTACTCTTCAGCTGGAGACCTTTGATCAGCCACAGTTTAATTCTTTATAGAGCTACTGGTTTTACTGTGTGTGCGTTGCTGTTTCCATTATCTTACCAAGCCTCTAATCTTGCTGTAGCCTAATCCACAACTTTCCATGCCTATTTTTCCACTTTTAAAAAAATAAATAAAAAAAATCTAAGACCAATCTTTCTGAACAGCTCGATCAAAACAAGAGCCCAACTTTCAATTTTCAATCTCTTCGTCTACAAATTCACCCTTTTCCTTTCTTCCTCACAGCAGATTAGACTGCACAGCTGTGTTTCAGTGTAAGCGAGAGCCTTTTTACCTCGTAGATGTGTGTGACTTGTGGTCCAACATCATCCTCTTTGACAGGCTTCTCTTTCGGCTCCCAGTTTGGGAATGGCAGCACCACCTGAGAGGGATGAGACACCCTGGAGAGGAGAGGGAAGAGAAACAGCTTGTGATAATGATGCATATCCACATGAATAGATTTGAATTTTAAGTCCATCTGAAGATATGAATTCAGACTTAAAATGTTTCCGTTTAGAAACATGGTTAATTTAATGATATACTCATCACAGATGTTATGGTTAAGGGTAATGGGAGACTATTCAACATGTGACAAAGCTCAAATCATCTCAAACTGGTTTCTTGAACATGACAGTGAGTTCACTGTACTTAAATGGCCTCCACAGTCACCGGATCTCAATCCAGTAGAACACATTTGGGATGTGGTGGAATGGGAGACTCACATCATGGATGAGCAACCAACAAATCTGCAGCAACTGTGTGATACTATCATGTCAATATGGACCCGAAACTCTGAAAAATGTTTCCTGCACCTTGTTACATCTGCGCCTTGAAGATAATTAAGACCGTTCTGAAGGCAAAAGGGGGTTCAACCTGATACTAGTAACGTGTGCCTAATAAAGTGGCATTGTCAGTACAATAAAAAAGCCCTATAAATAACAGTAAAATGTTTTCCTGTGTGGAAATCTAACTACTTGCAGGCTATAATTGCCTCTTAATGTTGACATTCTGATAATTTCATGGTAGTCTAAGCTAAGTGGGCAAAAATGTTTACATTCCCAGATGTAGGCATAATGTTTGTAGCTAAGTGGACATAACTGAGCTACTTTAGCAAACAGCCACACTCCATGATGAGCTTAATTAAAATATCTTACTTAATTTTCATGGTTTAAAGTAGACATCGCACCAGAGAGAAGCAAACACCACACCCACTAATAACAGAGAATTCAAATGTAAATTGCTAAATCTTAAATGTACATGTGAGGAGGGATATTCTTACAGTACAAACAGAGAAGCATGCCCTCCTCTTGCTTATACCAGGTCCTGCTGTGTTTGTGTGTACGGCTGACCACACACAAACAACAACAAGCAAGGCTCCAAGCTTTCAAGTGTGTGTGTGTGTGTGTGCATGTGCTTGTGTGTTCTTCAGCAGGCATTTGGGAATCCATGAACATGCCAGAGGCTCTAAGGTTTTCCATGTACATGGGATTAGCTCAAATGTATTCCTAGAGATGTGTTTCTCTGCAGTTTTTTTCCATCTGTATATGAACAGGGGGTGTAATTCAAGCATTTCAATATTCTGGAAAAAAAATGTTTAGAATAAAACCACATATTAACAAATTATCTTCAGGAAACGCACACCTGGCAAAAAAACATTTTGTGACTGTCTCAGAGAAGAGGCCACAGTCTGGCATACATAATGCTTGACTCACCCACGTAAATCGAGCTGAGCTTGGGCAGTGACGGACAGATTCAGACTGACCAGGTTGCTTTCTGAGTTATCTTTGTTGGAGCTGTGGAGACGTTCATATAGTTAAAGCAAAAAGGCATGAAAAAGAACAAGCTGACTTTTTCATTTCAAATGAGACTCTGATACAGCGCAAGCAAAATCGAAACTCAAGATGAACTCATAATAAAGCCGCATTTTTATGCTCAGATGACACCGACAAGAATTCCCCCAGCAGAGGGCTTGCAGAATTCAACCATCTGCGTCTGGTGCTGTGAGATACTGAAAATAATGCTGTTAAGCACACAGTGGGCATTTTGTGTAGAGCTTGTCTCCTGTCTGGAGCTCCTCGGGGCCATCTGTAGTCTTCTGTGTCTGCGGTTAGTTTCATCAGACCACAGACAGCAACATGATCAGGACAGACACAGAACATATTTACATGGCTCAGATGAAATACAAACAACTCTTTGTGTGTGTGTGCGTGTGCGTGCGTGAGACGGAGAGACAGCTAGGATGGTTGCGGGGTATGAGTGAGTGCTAGTGGGTGTGTCACCTGTGGATCTGTAGCTCAAAGCTGATGTTTGGTCCAGTTTCTTCCAGCCTTTGGACTGAAAACCTCAAGCCGACAGACAGCTGGAGAGCACAAGGACATAAAAACAGCACAAAAAGAGGGAGAATGATTCAAAAACATGACAGAAAGGAGTGTTGGGGTGGGGGGCTGTTAAAGAAAGATGACAGAGAGGAAGAATAGACAAATATAATCCATCTGTACATTAAAAAAGATGCCACATCAGATTTTAAAGAGAGTAAAGCCCCTGTTAACTAGATTTCCTTCTGTGTTCTCAAAGGCAGATTATCAGAGTTGTGTGTGTCGATAGCAGCAAGAATCTTAAACGTGAAAAAACCCAGACTACAGACACACAGACACATAAAAAGCCACAGTTAAGTTCCTTGTGTCTCCTCAGTTTAAATCCTCTGTCCTCTGGACTAACTCAAAACACATGCAGGAATTAGTTCATCATCGACCGCATGGCTGTGTGCACATGTGTGTACATGGTTATGTGAGTTCTACCGAACAACAGGTCAAGCACATGGATCAGAGAGGAAAATGACAGCCTGCAGACACGCACTTCAAGAGGCAGGCCTGGGGGGAGGGGGAGTGCCCGTGGACTGTGGGACTACAAAGTCAAGCTATCTTTATGGGACACATTAGAGAGACTGGAAGAGATGAGCCAGGCAGAGAAGCTCTGCAGAGACAGGCACCAAATGAGAACGAGCCGTTAGCAGAGAAGTTGTCACCGTTAACTCCTGTTAAGAGAAGGTGAAGCAGGAGTATGAGGCCCAGATTCTGTCTTTAGAGCACCTGGCAATCTTGAAAGGAGGCGGTAAATGTTTGTAGTTGTGTCCTTCAGTCGCTGTGGTCAACTTGAATTTAGATCAGTTACAAAATAGGTACATTTTCACGGTGCAGAAAATCCTTAAAAACATCTACCAGAACCTTCTCAAAGCCATGCATCATTGTTATATCCTCTGATGCACGTCAGTACACTCTGTGTATTCCAAAAAAATGCAATTTGGCTAAAATGCTCAGCTCCTGTGTTTGGCAGCCACAATGCTTCGCGCAGTGTGTTCAGCCATAATTAAACAGGACAATGATTCTTTGGAACAACAGAGTGAGAGGCGGTTTATGCCAATGAAGTGGTTTCAGGGTTTTCCACTGACACTGTAATGCATTTTGTCAGCATCAAAAGGTGGTCACTAGTATTAAAATTTCAACTGACCACCACAGTGACCGTGATTAAAGACAGATGAAAGTGCAAACTTTGAATCACCAGCTGCAGTGTTTTGATCAGCAAAACATTTTAGATGAAGGACACTGTGAGGTACGCCTTAAGTTAATGTTAAAATCAAGAACATTTGATCAACATCGTCATATGACTAGTGCTTACAAACTCAAACTCAAGACCATAAATCATTTTAAACTCATGCAATGCAGGAATTTGATCTCTGATTTTACAGAAAACTGCCTTAAGCCTGCACAACTCTCTTTAAACTATATACACTATATGAACAAAAGTACTGGGCCACCTAAACATCACAGTTAGGTCAACTGCATGACTAAATACTTTGAAGCTCCTGGTGCACAGTTTTTGTGCTGATGTTAATATCCCAGAACATGGATCGCAGGCAGCAGGGTGGTGTCCAGATTTCTGGGTGGAGTTTGAATGTTCTCCCTGTGTCTTCTCTCTGGGTTCTCTGGCTTCCTCCCACAGTCCAAAGACATGGCACAAAGTGGGGTTAGGTTAAATGGTCATTCTAAATTCGCAATAGGTGTGACTGCGAGTGTCAGTGGTTGTCTGTCTCTGTGTTAGCCCTGTGACATACTGACAACCTGTCCAAGGTGTACCCTGCATTTCACCCAATGGCAGGTTGGATAGGCTCCACTGCCCCCATCCCCCATAACTGGAAAAGTGGAAGAAAATGGATGGACGGATGCTTTGGAATGCAGCAGTTATTGAGACAGCAGAGCATTGGCGACTTTTATGCACCATCCGCCTCAGCACTCAGCGACTCCGGTCTGACACTTTGTGGTTGAGTTGCTGCGGTTCCTAAATACTTCCACTTTGTAATAACACCACTTTCAGTTGGTCGTGGAATATCTAGGAAGGAAGAACTCTCACGAACTGACTTGTTGCAAAGGTCACATCCCATTACAGTACCACGCTTGAATTCAGCGAGCGCTTTTAGAATGACCTATTTTTTCATAAATAATTGTAAAGGCAAACGGCATGGCTAGGTGCATGATTTTATACACCTGTGCCAATGGGACTGAAAACTGAATTCAGAAATTAAGAAGTGTGTGTAGGGTTGTTTAAAACAGAAATGTACTCAATTGTGTAATTGTTGAGGTTAATTTTTCAAATGGTGGAACAACCCAAACTGCAGAAACTCTACTTGGTAAAAGAAAAAGAGCTGAGTTATCAGAAGGATTAAGACTGAAATTTGTGTTAGATTATTTTGTAGTATGGAATGTGTGTGCAGCCATTCCTCTTTATATGAATGCTTTTCAACAGCCTTCAGCTACTATACATATGACGTGTACATAACTGTATTCCTCCTGTAGCAAAAATGCAATTAATTATTTTGTATTCTTCAATTATATTTTGCTTGAAATCATTAATTTAAGCACTGCTATTTTGTGAAACACTAAAAAAAATATCTTCAAAGTATCAATTTGACTGAAGATTGATACATGATTACTACTAAACTCAATGAACCAAGATTTACACCTACAGAGAAAAAATAATGAAAGAGATGCAGGCAGACAGATGAGCACAAATACCAAAAAGCCAAAAAAACAGCTTCCCTTCAGGCATGTACCCTAAACTCATCACTCTGCTCATGTGGCACAAGGATGAACACCAGTGATGAGAACTATTTAGCTGCACAATACAACCAAAATCAGTATGGGGTAGATGGAGGTATGTTCTGCATCAGCTCATGGATTCCTGAATGTTCAATGGGGCAAGCAGAGAGTTCAATATGGGAAACATCTGGATAGCTGGGGAGCGCGTACACACACACACACACACACACACACACACACACACACACACGCATGGACATGCTTTGTCCCTTTAATGAGCTCTTGTTATGCTCTCCTCCCCCAACAGTGAAACATGACCGCATAATTGATTTATCAGAATGCTATGTGTCACCTCCAAAGAGCAAATAAACCCCTCTGCCAGCCTTGACACCATTTAAAAAAAATAAAAGCCCTCACACACATGTCATGCTTTGTAGCACATCTCTGTATATCTGAGTGGTAGAATTTCATGTAAGAAAGGACTTTACTTTGTTCGGCTTCCTGCATGTATTTTAACCATGCAAAACCAAAATGGATTATTATTATTACACATGCATGCACAAACTGAGCGCAGAGCCTAGCCATGAGAGCAGACTGTGTGGAATGGAGGTCAAGGTGAACATCAGTAATCACTGGAAAGCATCAATCAAGGTGAATTAAACCTGAGCCGTAGCAGTTGTGCCTTCATAGCATGGGTGTTTTGTTGAAACATTTGTGTGTGTTTGCGCTCTTATGTGCAAAAACTCACCTCCGTCTCGGCCACCATTGGGTTCCCGAGGTCACACACCACCATCCTGGAGTCATTGATCAACTTGTACTCACAATTTAACTGGGAGAGAGACTAGAGGAGATCCATGGTGAAGGAAGGAAGAAAAGAAAGAAAGAAAGAAAGAAAGAAAGAAAGAAAGAAAGAAAGAAAGAAAGAAAGAAAGAAAGAAAGAGACAAGAACGGTGAATGAAAGTGACAAATAGGGAGCAGTGAGAGTCAAGTGGTGAGCAAAAAGACAAAGGGAGGGGAGTATAACACCATCAAAGGGGGAAGGGACCGATGGGGTGAAAAATAGAAGGAGAGAAGGAGGGAGGAAGACATGAGAGGAAGAGTGATGAATGCTCTGACAGTAACAATGTCATCAATCAAACAGCCCCATTACACACTCATTAAAGCACACACGTGCAAACACACACACATGCAGACATAAACACACATACACACACAGAAGTTGACCCCATCCATTTCCGTGGTCACTAATGCAGCTTGTAAATCATAATAGGGGCTGTTGAGCTGTTGCCAGTAAAGCATACCCGGCTGATAGCCTTGCCTTAATCACGTCTAACAAACACAAACCACAAAGACACAACAGGATGTGATGCCCAACTGTAACTGAAGCCTCAAATAGCCCACTTCCTAGTTTTTGAACTTGGCTTCAATGATGATGAGACAACAGTTTTGGTCTTATCTATTTTCAGCATCCACCCTTCTGGCCCTTGACATTAAACTGGGATAATTGATGTCAGACAGATCTGTGTGCACTGTGTGTATAGTGTGTGTGTGTTTACCTCCACCCTGCGCTCTACTCCAATGTAGTCAGCTTCAGGTGGAAGCAATGTGTAGAGCTCTGTCTCGTAGGCTCCCTCTCCTCGGTTCACCGCAGTGATGGTCAACATGACCAGATTGTCGTCTCCAATTACCACCTCTGTGCGGTCCCTGTGTTTGTTTAATTGTAGGAAGAGATAAAAGAGGAGACAGAAATTAAAACACTTTGCTGCCATTAGATAAAATGAAAACTAAAACAAGTATTGTGCCATTTTTTTCCCATAAATTTAAGCTTATAATTTTCAGGATTGGACTTCATGTGCAATGTAATCCGATGCAAAGAATGCAATACCTCCAACCCCAGCGATAACCCTACCAGCGTGTGTGTGTGTGTGTGTGTTAATCAGTCAGTAGAGGGTGACAGGATGTTTGCATAATGCTGCCATAGAGATATCGAACAGCTGGAAGCACTATGGAGAAAAGGTTAATTCACATACGCAATATGCACACAAACACCCACACAAACACACTCCATGGTAAATGGGGCTATAATGTGAGCAACGTCAGTGTAAACTTTGCTCATTGTGTGAGGAATAACAGATGCACTTGCTTTGGTTTCGCTGTGCATGCATGTGTGTCTGCATTTGGCTGTCTGAAGTGTCGAGTGTTTAGAGGCTGAGGTCAGAGAGTGCGGCCGTGTCAGTCTTACACGCTGGCAGAAAGCTGGAGGTCGGGGATACAAATATTGTCATCGCCGCAGTCGAGGAGGATGTAAGCCTGAGAGGAAGAGGGGCACAGAGAGAGGGAGTGAGATGACAGACACACACACACTGAAGTTCTACTATAGTGGTCCCATTTTGTTGCTGCCACATTTGGCCACAGATCTGGATCGGTTCTGGCTGTTGTTCTGTCTCCCTGCCGTTACGATAACAGTTCTCATTTGTGGCTGTGTTATTTTTAATTAAGACACTTAATGTCCAGCATTAAAGTAAAATGCAATCGAGCAAGCTAATGGGAATGGGAACAATAAAATAAATCCTTCTTATTAAAAACGATAAACAATGTGGGAAAGGCTTCTCTTTTTAACTTGACCTCATACGATCCGTGACTCTGCAGTGAACACAGTTCAGTGCTGAAATCCAGAATGAAGGAAAAACATCTTAATATTTATTTGAAATAAATTCACACGTAGGAGAGCAATCAAATGAGTGCATATTTTTCCATCAGGCATTCTTGCGTGACAAATAAATACCAAGTCTGAAAATGGCCTAAAGCTGGAGCTTACTGTACAGCAGGCCTTTTCTTCATTTTTATTATTTTTATTTAATAAACATCCTGCTCCATGCTCTTTATTTTAGGTCAGTTAAACTCTAGATTATAACAGCTTGATCTGCAAAGGTTAGCTGGGCTGCCTTATATCAGGAAATGGTAGAGTCCAAGTTGATACTAGGGGAATCAGATGTTTTTATTTGGGAGTAAACCTTTTTTGTGTCCAAGGCAAGCATTTTAAATCAAGGTATGACCAAATGAAATATCATTTGGGCTTAGTGAAGTTGAGTTAGTTTAATTTTTATAGCATAAGTCACAAATTACAAATTTGTTCCATACGTCTGCAAAGCATAAAACACCCTCTATATTTTTTTCAGATAAAGAAAAACTCCCCAAAAGAATTCTTTAAACGGGGTCAACTGAGGAGAAATCCCTCATTGATATACCACACTGTAAATATGATATGTACGCTTACCTGCTCTTGAAGGAAGGTGCCGCTATAGCGGTTAAGGACAGGTGGAAGACTTTGGCCAAGAGGAGGTGGCGCCAGGCTGTAGTTGAGAGCGAGTGAGATGGGGCTCAGTTTATCCCTGAACTCATCCTCCTCCTGAAATAAAGTAAAAGAACGAGAGAAATATGTGCTGTCAGTCGAGTTTGCTCTGGTTTAAATCCTAAACTGGTATTGCTGATTCCTTTGCAAGAGCCGCAACCTCACATACAAAGCTCGTTAATTATTGCTTGTATGTACGTTAGTGTGTATTGTTTGAATTGCTCACTCTGAGATAAATTGTGTAGCTCAGGCATGCACGTGGGCGGTTGTGACCCAGCCTCAGGATCCCCGTGTGCTGAGGCTGCTGGCTGTCCAAGAAAAGAACTCTTTTCACTCCACCCCTGGTGCCTTTGAGCCAATCTAGCTGCAGCTCGGCTCTCAGGTCTGTGCAGAAGATAATAATGAAGAAGCAAATATTAAATGTGAGTGAACAGCTAGAGAATCCAGCCTATGGGACACTACTTAGGTCTGGGTGTATGTGACTTCCCATTACTTATGTAGTAAGGTACTATTTACATATGCATATTTTGTATCTTCTATCTCCTCTATTGTTACTCCCACCCACCATTGCTGCCTTTATTATTAGTGTGGCAGAGCAGCTGTTTCTCAGCAGGAAACTCTAATAATGATACAGTATGTAGAACAGAGCCAACTTCAACTACTGCTCCATGCAAAGCTGCTTACCTACAGAGCCGGGGATGCCCACACCACTCACGGCTGCACAAACATCCACTTTGAGGCTACAGAACAGAACATTAGAAAGAGAGAAAGAGAAGAGGTAACAGATTATAAACACACTCGAACCTCTGGATGCTCTGGGCGTAGTTCTAATTAATTTACTGTGTCTTATAAGACAGTGCAGGGCGGTTCTATTTATATACAGTACATAACTGGCACCTGTCACAGCAGTGACTCGTCAAAGAAAACATGATCGTATTCATTTATTTGTTGCAGGGGTTTTCTTCACACTTACACTCTCCAAAAAAACCGAATTACTAAAAAAACCCAACTTCCCATAAACAAGGCATTGCTTCCTTCCTGTATTCCAGAGGGCAATGGGAATTACCGCAGTGGCCTCCCATTAGTCACAGATATGGGAGACTGGGAATACTTCTGCATTTCCTCTATTTATGTGGGTATTACCCTATATGTAAGTGTGTTTTCTGAGCGTGCATGCGTGTTATCACCTCTTTAATCAAGAACAGGAACTCTCGCACAGGGAGGCCTGCACTGCTAATAACTACTAATCTGGGGAAGCTTACGGATGCAACGCTCCTCCTCTTACACTGACAACTCAGCAATGCGAGCCACGAAGTGAATTACAGTACTTCACATGATTATTGTTTCTTTGGTTGCAGTTCACAAACACTAACAAGCAGAATGCAGATGGTGCAGATTCCTGTGTTTGCTAATAATTAGGTTCCCAATTAGATGACACAATGATGATGAGCTAGTTTTTCTTCAAGTGCGATGCAGATGTTGGTCTGTGTTAGTGCGTGTGTATAACAAAATGCAGGTTCTCTTTTTTTAAAAAAAATTGGCCCCATGACTCAGTTCAAACCTTTCTAGGTGGTTTCACACTTAGCAATGTGTGTTGCATGTGTGCGGTTTTGGAGGGTACTCGCAAGTGTGACATTAATAAGCACTATGTGAAAAACCTTAAGTGCACGCAACACAGAAATGACCCCTGGTTTACTGGCAACAGCCCTGGCTCTTTATGTAGTCATTATTGTGTATAATTTCCCTCAAATGCATCTGTGCTCATCCAGCCTGCCCTAAATAAGTCACAAAGTTCAGCTTAAATGAACTGGTATTCTACATCAGCTTCTGAGGTTGCACAGTGTCGGAAACCCCCCTCCGCCGGACCATTATGACATCCGATTGGGGGGGGTTAATAGTTTGTGCTGTCGCTGCCCCTCTTTTTTATGAGTGTTTCTCTTGGCCCTGGCCTTGAGTATGGCCATTTGGTTCATATATAAACATTTCGCTTTCCGCGATGGCCAGACAACGTGTCCAAAAAAATTTTTTTTCTGAAATAACAGGCCCTAAAACTTTTTACTGACCAGTTGCCTTTTTTGCTTTCCAGTACTCCTTTATCCTATTTTCCCAACCCCAGTTTATCTCATCTTTACCACTACACTCAAATCAGAGGGCTCAGAATGAGAGTTTCTGAAAAATAAGTAGCAACTTACTGTTTATTCCTGAAATAAGTGATTGTTGGTCTCACTGATAAGCTAGTACAACATTGCCTCTTGGGTTGATAGGGAAAATATGTTATGGCTCAGTCACACCAAGTAAAAACAGGACAGCATCCTCTTTGCAACTAGGAAAATCGGTGGTTGCCCAGCGATTGCACTGAAGCCATCAGAGATCGACTGCAACTACTTGCAGCCACCACTTTCGATTGCAAGGCAATTACACAGGTCAGCTGGTCTGACTTGGGGTTACTGCAGTCACAGACAGATTGCTGAAGATATGCAAATAACTGCTGTGTAATTTACAAATGAAGCGCCAACACACTGCAGTCAATCTGAGTCAGTCTGCCGCAGGTTGTATGTGATGTGTGTCTTTGCAATAGGGGACTCGACTCAAGTTGTATTCTGGTTATATTCCTATATAAAAGCAAGGCTGCTGAATTTCTGTGTATGCAGATGGCAAAAGATCTGCAATGATAGCAACAGAATTCTCACAGTTAATTGTAGTATTTTCATAAACAGATTTCATATAATTGGCAAGGTGACCCCCATTCAATCGCAGACTGATAGCAGACTCCCATCTTATTACCATTTTATTGCTGTCTTGATGCACTGAAACTGCTTTGAAGATGGAAGCTGACTGCAGAGCTGGTGCCTGTATTTGAAACAACCATTTCAAAATAATTTGGGTCATGCAGTGGCTCAACCACTCTTTTCCTTATTGCCACTGTAGCATTAGCAAACAGTTCCCTACATACAAATCCAAAGGAAGTGTGGGTTTATTTTTAAACTTTAATTTTTTTGGTCTCCATTAACTACTACTTTAAGCTAAGAGAACCCACAGGCGAAAAGCTCAGAAGACATTTTCGTGACATTTAAATGCTGGTTGAGCGTCTTAACCTGTTTCTAAAGTAACGACTGCATTTCCTAATGAAGAAAGCTGGAAATGAGAAATGTATCAAGCATTGTATCTAAAAAATTATGCCAATATAATTGATGCACTAAATCTTTAATTTTAGTTTCTGCTGAGTAAGAACCTGTTTCATCTAAAACTACCATCTTTGTTTTTATTTGGGGAAAATAGGCCCAACTTTTTTACTCTTTTGATCATAGAACAGAGAGAATATTTTAGATGACAGTGGAAATACTTCAGACAAATAGTGAGTGTTGTTATACCACCTTCAGCGTCAAAGATCGCTGGGTAATTATTTTTCAGGAAATCAGATACTTAACTGTGTGACTGAAATGTAATAGAGATGCATAAGGTACAAGCTGGAGCGTTCTCCCTCCATGCTTCTTTCTAGTTCTCTACAACACAAGAGCCTCAAACAGCTCTTAATTCTATTGCTTCTGCTTGAATTCACTGCGTGTTTGTGTATGCCCAAAGTCCTATTTGATTCCATACCTCGGACCAAAATTTTAAAGTGGTTTATTTAAATAGGCTGAGTTTTGTTTTGACAGTATTCCACAGTTTAAAGCTCTGTGTCAATCCAACCCAAACCCCTTTCCTTTTTCACTCACTGCCAATATTCACACACCGCTACGCAGACACCACGATGGCATATAGCCGAGCCCACTTCTCCCGTCCAAATAGTCCTGCAGCAATTCCTGTCCCAATAAGTTGGGACCTACAATACAGTGTAGCGAAGCCACAGGAGCCTTTAGACTGGCTCCCCTCAACTAAACTCACCCCCAGACTGTTCAAAGCCGGCATGCCCACCCCCACGAACAATAATATAATCAAAACAGAATTATGCCGTTTCAGATTAATTGCAGAATCCCATGAATCTGCAGTTCCAGGTCATATGAGTATTCTTTTTCATTGGGCTGCTTGTTATTGCAGCGGAGACACAGACAAATAGACTCTGGCTGATGGCAGACATCTGAAGTGCAGGGGTGAAATATTTGTCACATCCGTCAGTGAGAGTGTAATTTGTAAAATGGGAAACTTTATACCGCACAGCATGTTATGATACAGTATAAGGATGTTTTTTGTTACTGATCTGAGGTTCAGTGCAGCAGTGGGACTCATTACTTTTATGTTTACTTAAGACTTTGAGCCCTTTAACTTTAATTCACCTGCACATGCACTCACACATCTGAACACACATGAAAACACTTAAGGTGTGTTTCCAAACTACAAATAATTTACACCTGAGTAAAGGTGGTAACGCTGGAAAAATGAGCAATTTAGGTACTCCAACCTGCCTCTCTTCATTTTTAGCTTGACTTTAAGTGTGGATTTGATTGCCTTTTTCCCCACAGTGGGATGCTAAACGGACGTGGCAGAGTGACCCAGCTGTAAGAAATTACACTGTGGACCGTGGTGACGAGCTAGAAACACATCTCACAAAGCAAAGGAAATCAAGTTTTAATTCTTAGAGTTCACCAGTTTAATTGTAAATTGTGCTCCAAAGTCAAAATATAGTTTTCTGTAATGATGCACATTCCTTTATTGTGCTCTCGGTTGGTAGATTGCTATTTTCATTTGTTTTTGTTTATTTAACCTTGAAAACAAATCTCACCGAGATCAAAATCTCTTTTTCAAGAGGGAGCTTGCCGGGAGGGCTGCATGAAAACTTTGGTACAACAATAAATACTCAGTTAAGATGTATAAATAGGTCAGTTTCCAAAAGTCAGATTTAAACCACAGCAGTGAAATTAGAAGTATATTTAACAGGCTTTTTTGAACAGCCTCCTTCAAGCTCAAGGAGACAGCAACTGACCAGCATAGCACAGGTTTCAAAAGATGTCTAACATTTATGTACAGAAGAAGCTAATATATTAGTACATTCAACTACCTTGCATACAGAGCACTGCCCGACCAAAAGAAGTCACCACCTGGATTTAACTACGCAAATATGCAAGTGCCTTCCACTGGATAATTACTGCAGTGATTAGAACATTTCGGCTGGCAACACATTATATAACCCCAACTGATGCAGTGAGGAGCTTCTTGTTTCTTATGCCATGACCTGTAGATGTGGAGAAGATGTTACTCTTTGTCAGAAGGGTCAAATTAAACAGGGTCAAAAACAAAAGAGATTATTGAAGCTAAAACTGGGTTATGAACTGCCTGACACACTGTTAAAAACCTGGAAGGATAGCGATTAACCATCATCCTGAAGGAAGAACTGAGGACAGAAAAAAAGTCTTGAATGATCCCGATCAGAGATCGCTTAAATGTTTGGTGAAATCAGATTGTAAAAGGATCCAGAGTAAAACTCGCACTCATGTTTAATAGTGAAAGCAAAAGCATTTCTACATGCACAATGCAAAGAGAGTTCAAAGAGTTTGGGACTAAACAGCTGTGCAGCTTTAAGAAAACTAATTATGTGATGTTAATTTTTTTTAAAAAAAGGGTTTCAATTTGCTGGAAAGCATAAAGATTGGACTCTGGAGCAATGGTAAAAGGTCATGTAGTTACTGTGTTCCAAAGTGATGGGTGCATCAGGGTAAGAAGGGAGATGCAACCATCACTCCTAGTATGGGCATATTTGAATATGATAATCCCAGGATTCATCAGGCTCGGAGTGTTTCAGGGAGCTTGACAACATGATCTTAACCTCAAATCTTTGGGATGTGCTAGAGAAGTCTTTACACAGCAGTCTGACTCCCCCACCATCAGTACAAGATATTGGTGAAAAATTAATGCCGCTCTGGACAGAAATGTGTGGCAAATGTGTGCTGGCATCAGCCAGGAAGTGTATTATCAATGCATAGTTATGAATTGGGATAGGAGATGCTGTTTTTACCAGGTAACCATGATATTCATCTGAGGCAGGTGACACTGTCGGTCATCGGGATTAAGGATTTTGGGAGTCAAAATCATTTCAGCTTCCACAGATACTACAGCTTGAGACCTGCATAATCACAAACAAATGCACAAATGTGACACAGTCGGAAACACGAAAACCTGAAAACCTGTCTTGCGCATTTCCTTTTAAAGAGAAACAGAACACCTTGAGCATAGCTTACCTGTACACTGACACCTCGCCTGCGCCAAACGCCCCCACGATCAGATCTGCAGAGAGAGGGAGAGAGAGGGAGAGAGCAGAGGGCTTCAAAGAATGCCACAGATGGGACTAATTTCAAAGTCTCCAGTAATCTTCATCAGACACAGACTTCTCACATCAACTACATGCACGCACCCGGGTACACACATACTGAGACTGTCATATAGAATTGATATTCTGATATAACCATGCTTTTCCCCCTTCACATATGATCCTTTTCAGACTCGATTCATAAGCAGAACTTGCACAAATCTGTGTGCATGTGTTTTCACTGTGCATTTGTGCTGTCAGACGGGGACCCCACGCTGCATTCCAGGGCCATTAGAAAGCTCACATCGCTCCAATCACATTTTGCTAAACAGCAACATTTCCCAACAGCCTGCACAGAAACTACTCCTAATTGTAAGCAGCACCAGATTTCATCTATATGTGATTTTTATTTGTTTTCATGGGTTTTGTGATGAACACACTTTTAATTGGCTCTCAAAGTTTAAAATAAAGCCGGTATTTAATGGCTGCGGTCGGGGGGACACATACCAATGAAAGCCGCACGCCGACACGGGCTCACATATACACAAGTACAAGAGCTGATTAAAACAATGTGAAACTGAAGAGAAGCACTTAATGGATACGAGCCACCACTGCCAGATGCGGCAGAAACTCCAGCTATGTGATGTTGAGAGAGACTGCACAGCGAGAGGCCTCTGGGGTTTCAGCAAATGACTATTTTCATTATTAATTAATCTCTTATTATTCTTTTGATTAGTTTATTAATATTGGGGCTTAAAATAATTTATTCTCTGTGGCTGGATACAAAGGCAAAAGTTCAAATCTTCACTGTGGAAAAATTACAGATTCCATCTAGAATTTCTTTGGTACAGATATAATAACAAAACTGTAAAGACCAACAGTAAAAGATACTTAATCGGTTTGGTGTTGATCACTTCATTAATCAGCTGATCGTTTTAGCACGAATATCAACTATAAGCTCCACATGTTGTGGTAACCTGCTGCATGAGGACAATGGAAGGAGGCAAGTGAAGTGTACTCTTGTAACCCTTGCTTGTCATTTGCTTTGCCGTTGCTCTCCTGTGTATTTAAGAAGAAAGGGCCTAATTGAATCTGAGAGAGGCACATCTGTTTCTGCCTTTGGCTGCAGTCACAGAGTCCCCCTGAAACCACAGCATTAAACATTTAGGCCTTGTCCCTTTTCCCTTGGGGTGTGCTATGTCACTATGTAAGTGTGTGTGCATGTCTGTGTGTGTGTAAGTGCTGTACTAAAAGTCCACAGTGAGAAGGTCTGTGAAGATGCGGGTATGTTGGAGTTGGAGAGCTAGGGAAAAGGGAGGGAAACCAAGCAGAAGAAGGTGGAGGTGTAGAAAGGAAAGGATGATGGAGGCTCATGCATTTGGTCTTTAAATCATAATCTGTGAAAGCCATCAGAGGAAGGTGTGTTTTTGGCAGAAAAAGAGGGGCTGAGAGGGACCACCGAGTCCATCCAGCTGTTTCGGTTATGTAACCTGGAAAATGTAGCTCTACTCGTGTCATAAGGTGGTTGTTTTACTCTAACGCTTAAGTTTGCTAAAAACTGCTGCAGGCTTATTTGAGGATAGGAGAGCTAAATTAAGCAATTGTCTTCGTTCCCTTTCCACGTCAATCCCATTTCCGTATACACAGGAAAGCTTGCCCACCACTGTTGATTTGAGGTTGGTATGTGTACAGAGACCCGCTGAGCCATAGCCACACAAGAACAGGCTGCATCACTGACTGATGGCATCTCTAGGTGCAGGTATAGTTTCGGTAACTGAGCTGCTAGCTGATGGTGTCTTTCCTGGGCTATCAAAACACAACCTCCACCCAGAGTTTAGACAGACTGTCAAGCTGTCAGTGGCTGTATGCCCTGAAAGCTGCAGGGGACTGGACATGATGATGAAAAGCCAAAGATCAATGATGCTAAGTGGAAAAAGAGGTGGTTTTTAAGACAGAAAGATATAGGATTTCCTTATTCTGTGTGGTATTTTAGGGCAATTCAATAAATTGCCTGCTATTATACATATTTGAAACATGCTATTTTTATACCGCAGAGCAAGGTAATTGCCTGGGCTGTTTCTGGATTGCATAAAATGGCAGGTTTTGTTTAAAATGCGCACAATTTTTACGCACAATTTATGCTTTTGGTTATTTTTTGTCCTACAAATACAGTACAGCACTGTTAAAGAAGTCAGAGATCAGTTCATATGCAAGTAATCCCTGAGAACCAAAAGCTCAGATTACTCTGAATGCTCTGTTTAAGAAAGCTTTTTTCCTCCTTGGCTCTGTAATATGTCAGTAAGATTTTAAATCCTTGATCTCAGGTACACAGCTCTGGCTATGAGCCCAGAGGCCTCACCCACCTGCTTTTCAAAAATCTGAGAGGGGCAGCCAATCAGAAACAAGTTAGCTTAAAGAAGTATGGTCTTAAGTGGAAATGGTTTGTTTCAGAGAGTGGCTAGACTGAGGGGGCTGGACCAAGGCCTTGTATAAGATAAATAAGGATTATGTGAACACCTAATAATGCTAAGCTACTTTAGCAGTTGCTGTATAAAAATATGGAGCTGGAAATGGGCTGGAAACACGCTATATGAGCAATAAGGTAAAGGTGCACATCTGGTGAATGCTCTTCTTCCATTTGTTCTTATTATTTTTTATTTTAAAAAAATACATCCTTTATTCTCATCATGGAATGAGAATAAAGAAAGAAATATTAAAGTTCACTTGGAGGCTTTATTTCAATTTTGCACTTTCTAAACAAATAAGCCCAAATCACAAACTCCAGTACAGGTATCTGTCTATAACTGTCATTTCTTTTGTCTGTAACCCATTAACTGAACCAGAGGCAATGTGACCCTTACCATACACAACTGACCCCAGCCTTTGTTTGTCCAAAATGTCCAGTCAGTGCTCTGATCAGATATGCCAGTGATTTTACAAAGCTTGATTTGAAGGAGTAAGCTGTGTGTGTGTGTGCGTGTGTGAGTCATTTTGATTCCTGTACTGCCTCCTTTTTCATGCTTAGTCTTATCTACCTTTCATTTAGTTCTGGGCTACATGATTTGAAATGCAAAGACAAATACATGAAATAATTCTTGAAGATAAAATCCATAAAACTGGAGCACAGTCATCATCCTTCTTCCTGTGGCCGACTAATGACATTTAATCACGATGAGAGCACATGGCAGCTGTAGCAGGCCTCCCAGACGCTTTTGCAGTCCTCTCATAACACTGATCAAACATCTCAGGCTCCTTTGAACAGTGTGACTTTACTACCCTGCCAACGACACACCGTGTGCGTGCGCGTGTGCCTCACTTCCGTCAGCAGGCTCTCTAATGACAGACGACACAAGCACTGAAGGTCTGTGTGTGTGTGTGCATGTTTATGCGGCGTGTTTATGTGTGTGTGTGTGTTGGCAGAAAGTTCTGCCACCCATGAGTTTCTTCTCTGCTTACTCCTCCCAAAGGGCCTCCACCAGTTTCAACCTGTAATTCCTGTGTGAGTATTTATTGTACACTGATTTTAATTCTGATCTGTGATTTGGGTCTGCACAGGTCTAACTAGGACCTGGAGCCTGGCCCACGCTCAACATACACTTTCTAGCTGCCAGTGAAACTGATCACAAGCCGCAGATGTGAACAGGCGCGTTATTTCCCTTCGTATCCTGTTTGTGGAATGAAGAAATCTGTTATTACAGTAGAATGAAAAGGAAAACTGGGAAAGCGGGCAGGGGCAAAGAAAAAGGTGAAGCTAAACAAATTCTCATTTTCAGCCTAATCTGTGAATGCTTTAAGCAAAATTAATGCTGAGAGCAGAACGGCTCCAAATTGGGGAGAAAATGAGGTAGTAAAACCGTGGTTTTACAAACCTGCTTTGTTTCAAATCGTTTTTGTGAACTGAAAACTTGTGTGTTCTATGAAAAAAAACAACCTTCAAAACGCCCTCTTTTTTGTTTGTTTTAATGTTATAGTTCAGTTTTTAACATATTTGCAGAAGTCATAAGGTAAAGGTGTGTGGTATAGTACGAAGGTGCCAAAAAAGGGTAGGGAGTTGCTGCATGTAATTTGATTGAATGCTGCTTTGTCTGCACACAGTTTTGAGGTTATACACAGAGGCTTGTAGGTCTGGCAGACTGAACATGCGGCGAATGTGTTATTATGCTTCCTTTTTTTTCCTCCCAGTCTTATGTTTTCTCTCCTACTTGAATTCTGTAAATCCCTAAAGAATGGATGCGGCAGCAGTTCATGGCACACATCCCTATACCCGCTTCTGATGACTTTACCAGAGAAGAGGAGGAAAGCAAAAGGGGAGAACATAGAGATGGTAGTGGAGGAGTGCATGGGGGAACAATGAAATGTGGAGGTCAAGAATGAAGAGGAGGGAGGCTGTAATGAGAGGAGCTGGAAGGAAAGTGGAGAAGTGAAAGAATGCAAGCCTGAGAGAGAATTTTGATTATAACACAGGGAATTGAGTGGAGAAGGGCTGATTTGTTGAGTATTTACCAGGGTACTGATTGTTGTCCATATCTTGGCCTCCTCTCAGAGTAAATCCAAATCCAGGCAAACTGCCACCGTGGGCCTGGGCCGCTCTCAATTCTTGGCTGAGCGTCATACCTTTTGTGATTATGTCTTTGTTACCATTAAAGATCAATACTCTTCCTCCACGCTCCTCACCTCCAAAAGGACAGCCCACTGCCACGTCTGAAGGATGACACACACATACGCATGGTTTAGACATCAACAGGGTTAAAGTCCCTCAGAGACAGAAGCAGAGGAAATTATACAGGTACAAAGAAATGGAAAGAGAAAAGGAAAAGAGCTTGACCTTGTTAAACTGAGTGACCGTGGCAGCTGGGTCATTTATTTACTTTTTTAAAAAAAACTTTTTAGAATTTATTATTAATCTTGGCTCAGCTTTATCTTTCCTGATCTCTCTAAACACTGTTTATCTCATGCTCAACATGGGAAACATTTGTTTAAATAGGAAATAAAACAAGGTAACAAGTAGTGGAAAGAAAGGGGAAAAACCCATCAATCCATTTTCTTAACTGCTTATCCAATTTAGGATTATGGCAGGGATGGAGCCTATCCCAGCTGTCACTGGGTGAGAGGCCAGAGAAGACTGGTGAATAAAAGTTAACCTGTCCAAATGTAAACACACCTGCCTACCAGCACCTCTAAATGGGAGCTATGACCACAACATGCTTTTAAATGTCTAAAACAGTACATTGCTCAGTACAGTGCTCTGGGAGAAAATGCCGTGATGATGTGAGAGGTCAATAGAGAATAGCCAGACTGCTTGGTCCTGATAGGAAGGCAACAGCAACACAAGTAATTACTCATTACAACCAAGGTATGCAGAAGAACATCTCTGAAGGTACAAGACATTGAAGCAGATGGGACACATCAGCAGAAGACCACACTATGTGCCAGTCCTGTCAGCTAAGCACAGGAAACTGAGGCTACAATTCACACAGGTAAGTAATCTGGGCTCCTTGATACCAACTGAGCATTGTTTAAAAGCCAAAGGCTACCTGAGTATTGCTGCTGACCATGTCCATCTCTTTATGACCACAGTCACCCAGCTTCTGATGGCAGCTTTCAACAGGATAACGCCATGCCACAAAGATCACATCATTTGAAACTGTTTTCTTGAACATGACAACGAGTTCACTGCACTCAAATGGCCTCCACAGTCACCAGATCTCAATCCAACAGAGCCCCCTTGGGATGCGGCAGGACGGGAGATTTGCATCACTGATGTGCAGCTGACAGATTTGCAGCAACTGTGTGATGCTATCATGTCAATATTTCCAGCACCTGTTTGAAGCTATACCACTCAGAATTAATGCAGTCCTGAAGGCAAAACAGTTTTCAGCCAAGCACTAGCAAGGTGTAACTAATGAAGTAGCTGGTGTTTGACTTTTAAAAAGAAAGCTGCAAAGACAACATAAAAACAGAGGTATAAGCATTAGGATACAGAAAGCACCTGCACGCATGAAGATTTGAGTTCATTCTTTTACCTCTAAATTTGTGTGTTACATTGTCCTGCATTAAAATGCCCATTAGTACTATAACCGTCCAAGCACCTTGAGATATCCTGTTTGTCTCCGGACCCCCTCTCTCTCAGTCTAAACAACTAGTTCCACATGAAGCAGATTGTGGGGTAGAGAGGATAAATGCAACCATGTGTGTATGCAAGTGTACATCTGAGCCTGTGTAGGAGTCTGTATGTCTATGTGTGGGTATGTGCAATAACTGAATAGCTGTGTTAAAAAAAAGGCTTCACATAATGTGAAACTCACTCATGGGCATTGCTCAACAACATCCCAGACAATGCAGACATCACTGCATAAAAAAAGAGCATCAAGAACACCCACTGAACACCCACTGTGATCAGTGAGACCAAAACTCCAGAACTGTTACTCAGACCCAAACAGGCCGACACTTTGCAAAAAATACTGACAGCACTGACCGATAAAAATGAAAAACAAAAGAAACCACATGGAAAATTAAATTAACTAAATTGCAAAGTGCTGACAGTTCACGGCAAGTAAAGCCACAGAGATGAGACAAAATGGGTATGGTTCTACTTTTAAGAATTTTGGAAATGAAGTGACAATGATAAAGTGGAAGAGCTCATCAGAGAAAGAAAGCGATCTGTCACTGATTATGTACAGACAGACACAAGGGAACAGGTACGCTCAAATGTTTCAGTTTGACATTAGCAAAGAAAAGCCACTGAGAGCCTTGATCACAGTGCCTCCATTGACACTCTGTACTATAATTCGGATTAATGAAATTGCAGATGAATGTGCACTCAACAGATTCACTCTAAACAAGTATTTTGTGTCCATAACAGGCAGATGTCTCATCTCAGGTCACATCAGTGACCCCCAGAGACCTGCTGCTGTCAGACAGCAGATGTTATTTACAGTTCTAGGCTCAAAAACCATCGGTATTGATCCAATGGTTATTGATCTAATGGTTAATGACTTTAAAGGGGTGGTAGGCTCGTTAACACATGCTGTCCATGAATAAATAAAATACAAATCAGTGGGATTGATGGCATACGAGGCCCAGATGTGCCATCATTCATTCATTTTTTTAGGGCAGGAATCAATAAGCCTTAGTTTTGTAGGACATTTGGGCTCCAGGCTGTAAAGTGTGTATTTTGATGTGTGTGTGTGTGTGTGTGTGTAATCAATGTTACGATAAAACAAACACACCAAAGAGGAATGAACTCCGGGCTGCATGACAAAAACTCCCAGATGATTTTATCCCAGGGCACATCTGGCGAGCTAAAAATAACTCAGAAACGGATTCATCCGCGGCCTTCACCGGATCATCACAGGAAGACACCACTCACACAGACAGCCTTTCATTGCCGCACTTCCTGATTGGCAGGAGAACTTTGGTTTTTTTCAAATAGCAGCATCTGATAGGATTTCCTCAGTTAGAGACATAACAGTGCAAACAGAACACAACTGGAAAAAGATTTGTTCCTTTATCACATTAACCCAAAAACACTGGCCCGTAAAAGAAGACTGTTCATGCACAGTGACACAAAAACGGTAAAAGGAAATTGTTGGATTTTCTTATCTCCATATCTGCCCCTGTCCCCTTCCCTATCTCTGCTTATAAATTTCAGTCGTTCTGATTAGGTTAATCCATGTCAGTTTATCTTTTTTTTCCCCTTTTCTTTTCCTTTCCTTTCTCTTTGTCTCTGAAAGTCGCAGCCTACCATTGTATCCATCCTGGTTGACATCTCCCAGTGGTGCAATAGCTGTGCCAAAGCGTCCAAAGGTGTGGGTGCCGGTGAGAGCGACAGGTTCAGAAAAGGTAAGCGGAGCCAGCTGCAGGTACAGGTATACCCTTCCCACCTCCCTGGGTTTGCTCTCCATCTCTCTTTCCATGAAGAGCGGTGCTCCGACCAGCACGTCATCCGTCCTGGGAAGACAGGGTGCAGATTCAGTGATCATACATAAGAACAGGAAGTGTATGCGTCTGGAGTGGTGGTGAGGCTTCCTACTTACTCATCTCCATTTACATCAGTAACAGCCACAGAGTAGCCAAAATACGAGGCCATCTGACAAACACACGGAAGCAACATTAAAGCACTTCAACCAAACAGAGTTGCATGAGTTTCATCTAGTCCTAATTTCATCCATACCACTTAATATGCAGCTCTACAATAGGAGAGACTGAGACTGTGATGTGTTGATGTTCCTACCTGTTCCCCTGTGAAGTTCTGGATGAACGTCATGTTGGTGGAGTTGATCATTGCCACCTAAAACAATCAGACATCTAATAAGGCACCGGGTTTTGTCCCTCTAGCGTACCAGCAAACATGGTAAAGCAGTCTGACAAACAGGCACATAAAGAATGTTGGAAAAAAGTCAGAAACCGCATAAAAAACTGTTTTATTTAACTGAACCCCCACCCCCCCACCACCATCTTCTTTGTGCCTTTACCATTTTCCCGTCATCTTTCTCTCCTTCCCCCCATTCTAACCCTGGCTGCAGGGAAAGATGGAGGGGGGGAGGCTGAGAATTCCTTCATAAGAACTAAAATAACAACCACATGGAGGGAGCCAGGGGCTACACATACACACACATGCACATACACACTCACATGTGCAGGAGATACAAGCTGACCCAATCACACATGTCTCAAAGAAATACTAAAGAGGGACAGACTTATGCACACACACAGATGAGGATGTGTAAACATAAATGTTAAATCAGCAACTTGAGATTTAATTTTTCTTTGCTCTAAGTTATCACATATGTCACAGAGGAAATCTGATCAGGCCTGATCGCTTCTTCAGTGTCACGCGTACCTGCATCGCTCCACCTACTCTAGCAATTATGAGCTATAACCACCTCCTCTTGTAGCAGCTACAATTTTCAAACAAGGAACACACACTGTCACAAGTCGTGTGTGAGTGCAGGGTATAGCTAGGGGTCTTTTGTGTGTCAAAGAGGGTTAGTAGGGTTACGTGGGGTCATTGGCCTTCATGTGCAGCAGAAGCTGTGTGTCATTACAGAGGATTGACATAGTCAGCCCTGAGGACAAGGTCCCATCCAAGGAAAAGAGGCACACTTAAGTTTATTGACAGATGCACATGCAGAATTATTGTAGATATTTAGATATGTATTTATGTGTACAGTAAAGGCTGCAATCTTAGATTAACTACTCCGAAAGCAGTGACATTTCAAATACTTTATGAGTGCATGTTTGTATCTGATTGCAGGTTTTTCACACATCTTCATAATAAAAGTTTACATGCAGATGTAAAACAGATGCATGACAAATTAAAGGAAAGATCTGCACGAAATATCTCATTAGATGATGAATCTAAGATTTCTGTCCATAAGAACTCAACTCAATGAATGAACATCACTCTTCTCAAAGACATTCCTTTAAATGGTGTTTGGTCATGATAGTGGCTAGCATCCAAAATCCCCCATATGCAATCGGTTTGTTCAAGGTCTAGTGACTGTGAAGGCTATAGCACATGATATGTCTTCTTATTAAAATATTTCACATACTTTAAAGAAGTATGTATTGGTTTGGCTTTACACTGTTTTGTTTTTCTTTTTTGGTCTACAGTTAGTTTGATGCTAAATGAGAAGAAACTGGCATATCCTAGTCTAATCGCTTCCTCTGTCTATACTCACATATCCAAAGTTCTGTGCTCCTCTTGGGACTCCAGCTAAAAGCTCTGGAAAACATGAAAACAAAGCAAAGAATCAAATTAGTGCGAGAAAGATGCACACAGAAAAAAAAGAAAGAAAAAAAAGGCACAACAGAAGTTTGTCTCAAAAGCCTGAAACCCCCACCCACCTCACAGCCAAGCGCTGCTGAGAACAAAGTAAGTGATTGGGTGCTCATGCTCTGCGTGTATATTGATTGATGAGAGCAGTGCTGTGAACTTATAGTGACGATCTGAGGGTCCCACCCAGAGTGAGAAGACAGAGTCCCCACTTCCTGCCTTCTGGCTCTACTCAACAGGCCGAACCACGAGGCTATTAACCCGTAATTCCCAGATTCATCTTCACTCAGAGTTCCCAGTTAAGACCAGTCCTCCAGTCTGAAGAGGGTTTAGGGAACAAGACCACAACAAGCTTTGCACCACAACACAGTGCATCAACAGGCATGTGTAACCTCTTTAGGCTCACTTTAAGACTCTCTGACATGTGTTGCGCTTTAGGCGGTTCAGGGCCTTTGCAGGGTTGGTATGGGGGTATGTAAACACAAGGTTGCCCCGTAAAAAGCCCACTAAATGCTGATTAGCAAAGTGACACTGGGGAGGGGGTGCACAATTCTTATGAGAGACTGAGTGGTGGCGCTGTTTAAAGAGGAAGTAAAAAATTGGTTTAAAAAGTAATGTGGTAAGACTGTGGTTGAAAACATTTTGTTTTCTTGGATAAAAGAGCAACGCTTTGGTTGAAGTTGCTTGTGTGCGTTCTATTTCTAACACACACAAGGTGATGGCATGGGAATGAACTTCAGCAGCACCTGAAGAAAACCAAAGGTTACCCCTTTAAAGAGATTTGAACATTTCTAGTACTCATAACTTATGTTAATTTATTTTGGCCTAAAATGTACATATTTGAAAAGTTAAATAAAGATAAACTCAAAGGCACTCTTGCAAATCTTTTATAAAACAGTGATGCGTGCATGCCTGAAACCTTTTTTTTCCCACCTAATATTTCAAGTCCAGACGAGATTCTGGACCCACTCTAGACCTGAAGCGGTTTGCAGAGTCTGCCAATAATCATTCTAATCAGTCAAAATGGGGGACAGGAAATCCCTTTATCAGTAGTCCTTGAAGTCCACTCGGGGTCGTGACCCAGACATACAGAGACAGTTTTAATTACTGCTGCTAAGTTCACACAAAGGCAAAGTCACACAGCTGTCCACTCTATCGCTCAGATAGAGTGCAAATACGCAACGTTTCAGACGGTGCTGCCGGAAAGGCTGCTGATGTTCTCAGGAGGTTCCTCAGAGGAAATGAATTGTTGGGTTCCTCACCTTGTTCAGAGTCTCCTGTAAACTCGCCCACTGCCACAGAGTAACCTAGGAAGAAATGAGTTGCACACGTGGTTGAAACTCATATGCAGTTGTCCAATATTATTATTATATTAAATTATGTTATGGTTTTGCATAGCACCAGAGTGGATATTCAATCAATGTGTAATTGAAGTGCAGACTTTCAGCTTTAATTCAAGGGATTTGACATGAACTGTTTAGGAATTGCAGCCATTTTCAGAGGCTCAAAAGTAAATGGGCAACTAACAATTTTCAATATAAAGATTCTTTTTTTATAATTGTATGCAAATCGTTTGTAGTCAATGCCTGAAGTCTAGAATCTGTGGACGTCACCAAATGCTGTTTCCACCCTTCCTCCTGCTACCTTCAGTTGTAGCTTGTTTGTGAGTCTCTCTGTCATCAGTTTGTCTTCAATAACAGTAAAGCATGTTCTGTTGGGTTGAGATCAGGTGAGTGACTTGGCCATTGAAGAATATCCTGTTTCTTCACCTTGAGAAACTCTTGGGATGCTTTTGAAATTTGCTTTAGGTCATTATCCGTTTGCACTGCGAAGCGCTGCCTGATCAGTTTTGCAGCATTTGGCTGAATCTGAGCAGCGAGTACAGCCCTGCACACTTCACAATTCCTCCTGCTACTTCCATCGGCAATCACATCATCATTAAACACTACTTTTCTCTTCCCATCAGTCTGGTACAAGTTCATCTTGGTTTCATCTGACCTCTTTTAGATTTCTTCTGGCAAAGTCAAATCTGGCCTTCTTGTTCTTGAGTGTAACCAGTGGTTTACACCTTGGTGGAAACACTGTATTGTCTTTATGAAGTTGTCTCTCTATTGTAGAGTTCAACAATGATAACACCAAGCTCCCCAACATTTTTTGACTTGGTGAGATGCTGCGAAAAGCATTTTCATAACCAAGGAATTAATTCTGCAATCATCCACTTTAGCTGTCCTCTGTGGTCTTTCAGGCACTTTAGTGTTGCTGACCTGGCCAGTGCATTCCTTCCTTCTAAGAATGTAAAACTTTGTGGATTTGGCCACTCTCTTAAAGTTTTTGCTATCTCTCTAATAGGTTCACATTGGTTTTTCAGCCTACAGCCTCCTTCATTTGCGTCAACATCTCTTCAGACCTTATATGAGAGTTTCAGTGAAACTGTACCAAAGCAAGTTCTACATTGTATTTCTGCTTAATTAGTCATGAAACGCCTCATGATGTCATGAAACAGCTTGTCAATCAGCTGTCCAATTGCTCCTGAACCTCTCAAAATGTAAGGCCGTGTATAAAAATAGCTGTAACGTATAAACAGTAAAAACAAAGCTTTTGTTAAGCCCCTTGAATTAAAGCTGAAACTCTGCACTTTAATTACATCTTGATTGTTTGATTTAAAGTCCACTGCGCTGGTGTGCAGAGGCAATAATTACAAAAACTGTCTAAATAATGATAGACCTAAATGTAAGTTTGTGTGTGTGTGTGTGTGTTTGTTAATGCATGTTACCGAGGTAGCTGTCATCGTGTGTGTCCTCAGCAGCTCTAGTGTGCTTCTCTCCTGAAACCTGTCTCAGCACTGCCTTTAAAGAGTAGCCGTTCAGTATCTCGGCTATCCCTGCTGTCATCACCTGACCTGCTCACATACACATGTGCACGCAGACACACACACACGCACACGCACACACGGATGGAGAAAAACAAACAATTTGAAAGTCACATCTGTTTATAGATAATGGCCCGCTGTCCACTGCTGTAGATAACTGCTGGAGCTGGACGGCTTGCTCCACATTAAAGATGCACAGAGCGCACAATCCTCTCAGAAGCAGAAACACTAATGCAGAGTGTTCGCAGGACAAAAAAGCTGAACTATTTCTCCAGCGCTCCTTTAAAAACTCTCAAGAAAAATCCTGCCCTCTCTACTGTAAGGATTCTGAATTATAGGTGTGCACGCACAAACAACACCCTTCCTCTGCTGTTGAACAAGAGGTCAAACAAACAAATGATTTTATCTATGGCCGCCTTCAGCCTTCCATAAATCCTCCTTAATGTGTGTGTACTGATGGGGAGGGAAATGTGCCCTCTTAACCCTCCCTTCAGCTCCTCTCCCAGCCCTTCATCCTCCCTCTCTCTCGCACTGCGCTGAGTTTATCCCATATAGGCATGCCAAATCATTATTAAACTACAAGCTGATGGCGGAGATAAACTGTTCGTAGAGATGCGTAAGTCACTGCTGCTAATTTGAAGTTATTTTTCACTGAGCAATAACAAGGTTTTATATGAATTATTTGTAGGAGGAATCAAGCTGAAGGCTGAAGATAATTGTTGTATATTAGAGGCCATAAAATCCAGGCTGAGTGCTTTTATAAACATTTGGAGGAAGTGTTTTAACTGGAGGCAGGCTGCCGTGCCATGCTGAGGGCACAGAGAGAGAGAGCAGTCCATTAGGGTGTCTGTGATGCCTGTCTAGTGCAATCTTGTATGCCGGCGCATTCATTATTTAACAGTGTGTAACAACAGGATCGCTGATGAAAAATATATCTGAATTTTTAAGAAATGCTTTTCTTTCTCTCCTTTTTGGAAAAAAGAAAACACATTGTCTTAAAGCATTCTTTTTAAAGCTGCTGATGTGCTTCAGAGGCCAAAGATCATTAGGTTACAAAGAAAGTAAAGAGAAATGAGTTTGTTCAAGGGATGAATAACTGTCTCCTTTCTCCTTGCAAGCAGCTGCACAACGTTGGATAACACGCACACACATTCT